>JAWMRA010000048.1:8775774-8808753 GCA_035584735.1 Pseudotriccus pelzelni
GTCTGTCTCGCATTGGCCTTTTTAGCCATCAGCGCGCTTGTAGCAAGTGTGGGTAGAGCCCTTCCCAAATCTTCGTTCGCGAAGCCTAGCATGATGATGATGATGATACTTCATTTAAAGTCCTTCTTTCTGGGAAAATCAGTGAAACTGAATTGTCATCTGTGTGCCTATTCAGGGGAAGTGTTATTGGGACCAATGACAAGGACTTATTTAAAGATGAAAATAAACTAGTTATGCGATGGAGTTCATGAGGGTAGAAGAAACACAGAGTAATTAAGTCACTGGTTGCTAATCCCAAAACAGCATTTCCTGAGCATGACAGCACCTGGTCTGGGATATGCCTGGGGTCAGCTGGTCAATATGCATCGCCCTAGCCCCTTGTGCACCCCCTGGCCTCCTCGCAAGCAGCAGAAAAGGCCTTGGCTCTGTGCAAACACTGCTCAGAGATAATGAAAACATCCCTGAGTTATCAGCACTGTGTCCAGCAGAAATCCAAAACATGGTCCCATACCAGCTACTGTGAAGAAAATTAACTATCCCAGTCAAAACCATCAGAGGTTGTTAAGACATAACACCCCAAGAGTCTCATTGGACCTGCCTGCACCAGAAAAGTGAATCAAATTCCAGACACTGAAGTAGGCTCAGATGCAAATACAAATACGAGGTGGGTTTTTACTTCTGCTCTCTTCCTCTGTGCCAGGCCAAGCCACAATTGTCTCCTACCTGCAAGTCTCAAAAGTTCACAGTAAGGAAAAAAAGCAGTGGTAAAAAAAATACATGGAGGTCACTGTAAATGATGGCTAGTGAGGAAATTCAGATTTCATCCAAAACAGGGGAATTTCTGGGATCTGTCTTGCAAGAAACAGTAAGTTCTCTGAATAAACCCTGAATATGTAAGTGGAGATGCAGATGGGAGGAATGCTGAGGGCATGTTGCCCTCTCCTCACCAGGTGTCCCGAGCAAGGCTGTCAAACAGGTGATAGAACCACAGAATCATAGAACAGGCTGGGTTGGAAGGGAGCTTAAAGCTCATATTGTTCCACGCCCTGCCATGGACCGGGGCACCTTCCACTAGAACAAGTTGTTCCAAGGCCCATCCAACCTGGCCTTGGACACTTCCAGGGATGGTAAATGCTTTGGGTACCTGGTCTTTCAGTCTTATGGTGTAAAAGCCAAACTACTCATGACCCAAATTTTTTCCTCCACAAGAAGTCCCTGCAGCCATGCTTGAGCCAGCTCCTGTGAGAACTGCTGGAAGAGTGTAAACTGAGGCAGGAGGAGGGTGCAATTCACAGCAAAGAGGGGCACAGAGAGCATAGTTGTTTGAAATGAAGTAGAAAGGAAGAGGTAACAATGAATTCTTTCCCTAAATCAGTGAAGGGACCTTAAAACTGCAAAACATGCCATGTTGTGGATCTTTTGGCTCTTATGGAACTCTGTCGATGAATTGCTGGCATAGATGCTAGAGAATGGTTTTATACAAGGAGAAAAGAAAGCTGGAGAGTAATTGACGATTGACTACTAAATAAGCATACAGAGGCTTTCAGATGCTAGGGGCCAACAGATCACAGGCAAGTGACTGCTTGTTCTTTGTCGTTATGTGCTGTACTAGTGTTTTATACCTCAGTAGCACCAGGAGGGTTCAACTAAGACTGGAACCAACTGAGATCTTTTCCTTCACAGTCAGGAGAACTAGAAATTTTATTTCTCTGCTTGCAAGACCAAATAGCTGAAGCTGTAGAGGAAACATGACGTATCAAAGTCCTTTAGTGGAGTCAAGAGACCTGGCAATGCTGACCTTCTTTCCTCTGTGTTTGCATTTCAGTTTTTATTTCAAATCTCCTTTACTTATATCTTCAGCGGTCACTTTGGTTGCTGAAGCTCTTGGGTATGTGATTCAGGAGGTGTTGATCTTGGTTCAAGGGAGCTGCATTTTACTGACAGGCAAAACTTGAATGTAGAAGTATCATCAATGGTGCTACAGTTGTGATTGTTCAAGAGAAATGTGAGGTTCGCTGAAAGATTTAGGATCTTTTATAAGCTGGTCTGATATGGTTGGAAAAGCAGTTATGGGGCACACCAGCCTTTTGTCAAATTATTCTTTTGGCTGGATTAGGAGGGTGGAAATAGAGAGCCCTGTCCCTCACTTTGGCTATGTCCCTGCCTGCTCTGGGTCAAGTTCATTCCTCCTTTTCCAGGACTCAGTTTCCCTATTGTAAAGCACATAACACAGCTGAATGTGTGCAGGAGTGTTGTTTGTTCTAACAAGGATCACCTTGAGATGTCCTTGACAAGACCTAAATATCTTTTCTGTATTTCACACAGTCCTGCTCAGCAAATATTAGCTCTCTGAGCTATACTTTTCTAAGACTCTGTCTTGATGTGTTCCTGGTCCGTGATGGCCTCTGGTTCCTCACTTCAGTTCCTCCTTTCAGTGCATGTGGTTGTACGTGGAGGTGAATCCTCTGCTGCTCAGGTCGGGGGTTGAGCTCAGACCACATTGAACACCCTTACCCACAAAGGCTGAACAGAACGTCTGGCTGCCCTGCTCATTAATCATCTTCACTGAAAAACCCTTTTAATTACATTATGTTCAGAATCCATAAAATATAATTAAAATATGTAAATCTATTATATTATTTAATGACTACATTGAGACCTGAAAGCTTAAATTAGATGTAAAACTGATACAGACCTATTGCTATTGATTACTTACATTAATAAATCACTGCAGCTTTGGACAGAGGTTTTTTCTTCTACCAGGTGGAAATATCTCTTTTTGCTTCATTTCATCCATCAATTCTTACATTTATGCAGCCATTTAAAACTGCTATGGAGCAGTAATGAATAACTATGTAACTTTTCTGAAACTAATACCATTCTTTAGCAGAATTTCTTCAAGTCCTGTTCTCTTCTTTTGCTCCTTCTTGGAAGGCACTGCAGACTGCTAACAGTACAAATGAGCACCAACTCCTTCCCCCAATGTTTTAGTTACAGATGTTACCTCAGACATATATTTCAGGATTAGTATAATTTTCTGGGAGCCTGGGATGGCAGTACAGTGAAGTTAGAGCACTAAAACCTGGCAGTGTAGCAAGTTTGAAAGTTATCCTATCTTTGAGTCTTTTATACTAGGGAAGGAAAATTTAGCAGTAAGGGTTGTGCTGGTCCTGCACTGGGAAAAATTCCTTTAGGCCTTGTGTGTAGCTTGATGGATGCTGTTAACATCCATCATAATGTAGAGCTCTGTGGGCCCTTAAGAAGAATCTGAAAGTTTTATTTAGGATACTCTGTTATTATTGCCTGCTTTTTCCTTTGCTTAAACACATTCTGCTTCAAACACACACTGTGCTTGTTTCATGCAGGTGAATTTTTTAGCAGTGCTTGAAAAACTAAGGGTGCTGCTTTTCCACGGCGGCTGTGTGCCAGACCCTGGAGCCCTGGGCAGGCTCTGCAAGGTCAGTGTTGTGCTCCCTCCTCCTCTTGCCCACCCAGTCACAGACCCCACATCTCTACAGAGCTGCTGAAAGCAAAATTCAAAGGGTATTTCACAACAGATTGTAAGTATTTGAAACCAGAGCAGACGTCAGGCTGTTTGACAGCAAAAGACAGGCCTTTAGCACAGGCACCTGTATCACCTTCCCTTTCCTTGCTTTGGTAAGATCGCAGGCCTCAACCTCATTTGGAGCCTTTTCTCTGCATTTCCTTCCTGTAGGGTAGACATACATCTCCTCTCCCTTCACTCGTGCTGCACAGCCCACCAGCTGCATGCAAGAACTTCCCAGGGAAATATTCAGGAGATGAGAAGTCAGCAGCAGCAAAGAACCAATTTCATGTCAGGCAGCGTGTCAGTAATATGAGATAAAACAGCCCTTTCACCTCCTTAAAACCCCAATGCCTGCTAGACATTCAGATCAGCAGTTCGGGCAAGTTTGGTATTTTCAGGTACCAAGGTCATATTCTTAAAGACAGAGAGTGAAATCAGATCCAAAAAATATGCACACAGGGGTGCAAAGAGGTAATTGCACGTCTGAAATATGCAGTTGCAATCACCCACTGGGTAATTGTCTGCTCACAAGCATTCAGCTGCACCTGCAGTTTCCTGGTTTTCTTTTGGAATGACTTGTCTGTGCCTGGGAGTGTGTGTTTGGCACATTTTTTTGAGCTTAAAACTGTGGCCCAAAGCACTGTGTTGCTGTTTATCACAGATTTAAGCTTCTGATTTCAAAGCTGCTGTAATTACTAACTTGCAGTCAGTGTACTCTACCAATTCATACTCCACTGGGATATTACCAGACTTTATTGTTTCTTTCTGTCTTTGTGGAACCTCTGTAAATCTTTTCTTTGATAGCAGCTAGGGTTTCAAAGCTGCCTATGTTTGAGCCAGAGGAGACTAATAATGATCTAATTAGTGGAAGATGTTTTTCTCTGCATTGCTGTATTTTATCTCTTCCCTAAAGACTTGTTGGTGCAAGCCAACCTCAGGCACCAGCTAGATCCTTTTTTTTTCCTCATGAATTTGAGAAATACACAGACACATCTGTATATATCCCATGTTGTTCTCACTTGAGTGTGTAAATCTTGAAAAATCTTCCCAAGTGTAACTTGGATTCAAGAAGTAGCTTTGTTATTCCCAGAAGATTTTTCTTCCAACTAAGATTTGTTTCTCTAGCTCAAACCACAAAGCCACTTTAAGTCTAAAAGACTCCAGTCTGTGTAAGCTGCAGTGTAGGACATATTTCTTATCCCCCTGTGGGTATTCATTGCCCCTCTCCTCCTGTTTTTGCAATTTCACTCTCTTTTTATTAATTAATGAGCTCCCTTAATTATTTATGGAAGCTTTAAAATGCATCAGGGTTGGATTCCACAGTCTCTTCATTGCCACATTGCAGTGTTTTGCCACAGGAAGGGCACACATTCCTTCCCAAAGGCCCCAGGAGTGTTAGCAGTTTTAATTGGCAGTGCAGTGACACATCACTATGCACTCACTGAGTGCAAAGCCCTGCTGGACACTTCAGATCAGGGAGTCTTCTCTTATAGGTCTTTGGGACCAAATGACAAGAGGACCTTCACCATCCTCGTGCTTATTGTAGGTGGGTGCAGGGCAAGGTCAGTGGATTGCAGGTCTGTTCTCTCACCCACCCAGACAGGCTGTGTCCTGCTGCTTGAACTGGCTGCATGAGGGGCATTACAGCAGTAGCATTTTTCTCCCCTTTTACTCCTATGTGATAGCTTTCTAGGTTTCTTGTTTCTTTATCAGTCAGCAATGGGACTGTATTTTTTTAAACTACTCCTTTGACAGATCTGTTTTACAAATGCACTGGAACCCAACCCTTTAGCCCAGCTTTGCTGCCCCTAAACCTTTTCCTTTGCAGCCTTGGCTCAGAGCTGTAGCAAATTAGCCCCCAAAGGTGTCTGAAGTGGTAAGTCTGACTCCATCCAACCACAGAGACCTCAGCAGGAGGCCCGAGAAGCGTGACAGAGCAGGAGAGAAAGGGAGCATTTCAGTACAGAGATTCCAGCTGGCAAGCAAGTTGTGTCACTTTGTGGTGCTTTATGACCTTGAGACACTGTCTCAATAAATCATGCCAAGTAATTAGAAACATAATTTAGAACTTAACTAGCGTGTCAGAACACGGGGTATACACTGGTGATACTCTTTCTGGTTTTGTTCCCTTTTGTCCCCCACTTCCAGTGGAGGGAAACCACCCACTGCAGGCACAAACTCGGACACAGTGAATGGCTCACTACCAGCCACTTAAACACCAAGGAGCTGGTCCAGCCTGGCAAGCTGTCTGCAGGTGCCCAGGAACCTCCTACTGCTCACCAAAGGGCCTCCCCTGACAGCACAAGCAAATCCACTGGTTTTCCTGCAGAGTGAATATTTCCTTGCTGATTTAAAAAGAAAGCAGTGGCGTGTCATTTACTTGTGGCCCTGAACACTGCGATTGGCAGCAGGGCAAGAAAATGATGGCAAGGTATGAGGCACTATAAAAAAAAAAAAGGCAATGATAGAACCCAGACAGAAGTCCTTTGGTCAGGGACATCACTTATCTGTTTGCTAGATTCTTAGAAGGTAAATTTTTATTGGTGAAAACATGGCAAGGAATTACCAGCTTTTATATACAATTTGTCTCCATCCTCTGGCCCAGCACAAAGTGCAGCAGAGTTGAGTTGCCTTGTCAGTGTATGGGGTGTCCCAGCCCCTGTGTTGGTCTTCTTATAAGAGTTAGGGCAGTGAGATCGGGGTATGAAAATGGGAAAAGGGACTTGCTGCCCCTAAGAGAAACATTGCCAATGGGGACAAAAGGGAGACGAGAAAGTAAGAGCTGCTTCGTGAGACACGGAGGTGGGAGACAGACTTCATCTGGGACAGAGCTGGACCATTCCTGTGCTTCTGGCAGGCTCAAGCCATGCTGTCCTACCACAAAAGACAAAACAAATGTGGGAGCAGAATAACCCAGATCCTAGATCTCTGGATTCAGGCTCTTTGGGATGTGAGCAGTTGGATAGCAGCAGTTGGGAAGGCTGATACTGAGCACAGGTGCAGGCAAAACCACCACATCTGTGAGAGCAGGCAAAGGACCCAGACAGCATTTAGCAGTACCTTAAAGTCAGACATGGCTGTGGATGTCTGTGCTAGAGAAGCAGTGAATAGAGAAGCAGCAGAATCAAAACCTGTGATTCCCAGTGGGCAGTGTCTGAAGGGTAAAGCTGTTTCTGTGTTTCTCTTACACTTGTTTGAAAGGGAAAAAGAGTACAGAACATAGTATGTTATCACTTTTTATTTGATTTGTTTTGATTTTTGGGGCAGGCAGGTGAATGTTCCTTAATTTAGCATTTAATACTTGAAATTATATTGAAGTGTATTGTGGCCTACACAGTTCAGTTACCTCAGCAGAAGGTCTCACTGGTTTTCTTTCACAAATTACCAAGTCAGAGAGGACATTCTCATCTTTAAGCTGTGCTGGAGCCTCTTGCCCCCAGCTGCTTGGATATTGCTGACCACCCCTGCCATTCCATGGGGCTGCAGCAGAGCCAATTTCTGCTGGTCGCCACCCTGCTGACAGTTAATGGCCCGAGCACAAAACCAATCACACAAGGAAAAAAACAAGGGTTTAATTAATTTTTAATTTGTGTAATTTAAAAATCCGTTGCATCTTCTTGCAGTTGGATTCTAAAGTGTGCCATTTCCTCAGGCAGGGTGGCAAGCCTTCCCAGGTTTTGGGCACAAGACAGAGCTCTCTTATCAAACCAGTGCCATGCTGGGTAAGACCTGGTGTAGCCCATCTGGATCAGATTAGTTTTGACTTAATTCTTTTTTCCACTTTTTTTTTGACAAGAGCTTTGGTTTGTCATTATTAAAACACAAACTTGACTCTGCTGTAATTGCCCAGCTTGACAATTATAAATCTTATAAGCAGGTTAGCTCTTTGCGTGCTTGAAGGAATGATTAACATTCATTCACACAAAATGTTAGGGCCAGGGTTCGGTTTTACAGCTCTGCATTTGGAAGTGTGTGTAAGAAACTGAGGAAGTGGGGTGTGCCCTGTGGTGCCTGTTCCAGGGGGAGCAAACAATCCAGAGGTGTGGTGTAGCTCTCAGTGGAGGTCTGTGCTGCGTGCTGGAGGCAGTTGGAGGCAGCAGGCATTACCTGAACCCTTGAGGGAAGGCTGTGCTATGTTTTTCTTTGTAGTACTCTGACCGTAAACTTCACAAAAATTTATAGTTTGAGCTAATACTCCTCATGCCTGGTTGATGCTCAATGAGTTGTTAATTTGGGAAGTTAAAGCAGAATCTGGTTAGTGTGTGCTGCAAGCAAATAATTGCCTGCATTGTTTGCAGCAAAATAGGGCCCTTGTTTTGGATGGGCCGTGGCCCAGCACAGTGCAGCAGGATGTTAATGGAGCCTTCTCTTCCAGCTCCATGACTCTTAGGCTATGGCTACGCCACTTTTCTTGGATGTGCTACCCTCCAGTCTGCCCTACACAGCCTGGGGTCTTACATCACTAATTCCTGTAGTGTTGGGCTGGAATTCAGGCCTGTTCCCACTGCTGGGCTAAGGGTTCCCTGGCAGCTGGGACAACTTGCCTGGCTCTGGGGACATCTGGACCACAGAGAGCCTGGATCTCCTATAAACGCCATTATAGTGCCGGGCTGTGACACAGACCAGATAAATACAGACATAGGTCTTGGTGAGACCAGCTGTTTAGCCTAGTTTGGGGATTAAACAGAAATGCCTTTGCTGTGCCACTAAGAGCAGGAGAAAACTGCTCCAAGGGACAGATTTGGAACTGCCTATTTCATTTTGCCTGTGTGTGGACCCTGTTATCTGTAGGGTTTATAAACAGAGGATAGGGAACCTGAGTGGGAGCAGTGGGAGTGCCAGGGACACAGGGGATTCACTCCTCTCTGCCCTCATGCCCAAAGGAGCTATAGACCTGTCCTTTGGATTCCTTTCTGCTTCTTACAAGTGTGTAATAATCATGGTGGAGACAGTGAAGATTCCAAACATAGGCTCCACTGACAGGTTCCTGGCAGTTGTCAGTGGCATAGCAGGGCAGCTGGTCCACCATCATGTCTGATAACCAGCAGCAACCCCTGACTGCTTGCTCTGGCTGGGTGAGATCATTAGGGAGGCACTTGGAGTGTTCCTGAGCCCAGAGCCACCGCTGTGGGGAAGCCTTGAGCCTGAGAGCTGCAGATCTGTTACTGTATGTGTCTGGTGGCTGTCTCACCCTCTCAGTGCTGTGTTTGTAACACTGGAGGTGAAAAATTAGCAACGATCCTTCCATGCAAACAGTGGGAGGATGTCTGCCCCTCCCAGTTCACGCAATATGAGGAGCAAAGGCAGAATGTCAGATTATTAACAGGACAGGGTTTTCTTCCGCTTGCCTGTCTGACTCAATGCATTTCACTGAGGTCACAGATTTCTGCGTGACAGGGTTTATCTGTTCAGGTTTGCAGGTGAGTCCTCCAGTCATACTTCTGAGATGAAATATTGATTGACTTATCTCTGGATTTTATCGATTCTATCTCCCTTGGATATTTTTTACATAGCTCTGATTCAGGCCAGTGAAGTCCTGGGCTTGGTAGGTGCTCTGGACAAATTAGCATTTGGCTCTTTGCTCTCAAAATCCTGGCCAAAGGCTTGCTGGACTCAGAGTGTGGCAGAGGGGTTTGCTGGCTGCTCCCCAGCTTTGCCTGAAGGTGGTCGACCCTGGAACAGCAGTTTACAGCTGATCGCTTTTGTTCAAGAAGACAGGATATGTGTTTAAAGAGGAGCAACCATGATAATACTTCGAAGTCGAGGAATTAATTTCAATGGGAAACAGGAATATCATATGGATGGCATCAGTGTGAGGATCCCACAGCAACCACAGCACCATGCCTCCACATCTGAGAAGCTGCCATTCATCTCCTGGAGGCTGAAAGGAAAGGTGTCCCAAACCCACCCTCTCCAACCTCTCTCCCATCTGCAGACCCCAAAGATTCTCCTTACATTTCCTGCAGAGTTTTAGTTATCAGATCTTCAAGTCAAATGGAAAAAAAGAAAAAATAATAACTGTGCTTCACTGAGGGAGAAAGAAAAAAATAAGCTATTCAGAAATATCAAATGCAAATATTGGCTTGCCCCATTCCCCCAGCATTGGTTATTACTGAAAAATCAAGGAAGTTTGAAATGCACTTTGCACACAGACTCAGCATAAATAACACTACTTTGCATTTCATCAACCTTATTTTCCCCATGGGTTCTCTGTCATCTCTCATTTAGGCACCACAGAGATGATCAACTTCAGAAAAAGGTTGAGATGAAAGGTGCTAAAATATAAGTGGTAAAAAAATTCCTGGTACTCAGGAGCAATCCAGAAAACTTTCTACTCCACAGGTGCATGAGCACTGGGGGGTTGAGTCACTTTTTCTTTTTTTAAAGCAAACTTTTCTCTATCAATAGCATGAAGATTTTTTTAAGTCACATTTTTCTTTCAGTGTTTAGCAAGAATACTTGGTATTGTCTGTGACATTAGATGTGATCACTCTGAAACTAGGAATTTCTGTGCATTGAAGGGAGAGATGCAGGCAATATAGTAGTGATTTGTTATTTAATTTTTGTTTCAAAATATATTTAATGCTATAAACTAGTTACAATATTATCTATAAGAAAACAAAAAACCAAAGGTAAAGATAATGGCATTCAGATTAAAAGAACTGCAGTAAGACAGAAGGACATTTCTGTGGCTCTGGTATCTCAGGTGGGATTCAAATCTCAGTTCACCTTCCATCTTCCTGTTTGGCCCAGTGAAGTCTGTCTCTTGTTCCCTGGTTTCCCAGTTGCTGAACACGGGTTGTGCAATATCCCATTCTCTCAGGCATTGACTAACTAGGCAGTGAACTCCTCACAACTCCTCAGGTGCACCTTGCAAGTCCTGCCTGATCAAAAAGGAGGACAAAAGGGCAGAATTAAGTATAGGGCACAGCAGAGAGGGGGGCAGAGAGGCAAGCAAAGTGCAGCCTGACAGCCAAGGCAGTAACTCCAGAGGAACCCCCCAAGCCTGAAGAAGAGCAGGAGCTGCTGCCCAGAGAAGCAGTGACTGATCTGTGGAAGTGCCTGTGGGGTGGCTGAGGAGGGAATGGGTCCATATGCACATGGAGCACAAGGAAGCCTTGACTTTGAATGGGATTATAAGAGAAAATACAAAGATTAGTAACACTAGACAAGGGATTAAAAATAGCTTGACAGCAACAAAAAAGGAGTAAGTTGATATCAATTCATATCTTTCCAATTCAATCTGGTACACATAGATGAGCACAGAATAATTTTGGGAAGGGTGCAGTAATATTTCAAGAGATAAATATCTCAACTTTTATTTGATTTTTGTGCAGTGATCTTCCAGAAAGAGATTCATTCAAGACATCTGAGTAATATAGCAGAACTAGTCCACATGTGGTTGGTCACTGTACTGCATCCCCCAAAGCTGATTTCTATACCTCAGTATACTTACATTTTTCTTCTTATTTGGCTGTGTGTTTATTCTTTCAAGAATTGTGCATTGTAGGTGAATATGAGCTGCCTTTGGAAACTTAGAGGTGCAGAGAATTACTCGGGTTGCCACTAGCAGGTTTTTACAGCGCATGGCTTCCTTCTGTATTACAATGGCTTAGGAGCAGCTTTCAGACACCCATTATGCAAAATGGTCTCCAAGTAGATCATCCAGGCTGTGTTTTGCATCCACTGTTACAGCTGTAGATGGTGCTCTGTCAGGCAGTTTGCACAAGGTGATGAACTTGTAGCTAAGCACACACCTTCAGTGTACAGGTTATTGCTATTGTAGCGGTGTTGTGTTGTGGGTGTGAAGTAGCAGCATCATTTTCTACTGAGCTCGGCTATCTATCATCTTGATTTTGTTAGCTGAATGATTAAATTAAGTGCTATTTTAAGGACTTTGCTGGGGAGTGTCTTTCTGTCAGAACTGCCTTATGCTAAAGGTATTCCAAGGAAGGAGAAGTTGTAGTCCTGATAGCTACTAACTCAGATAAATTGGAAGACTTCAAAAAGAGCGTCAGATTAATTTTTTTAGCCACTAACAATAATTGTTGCCCTATTGTTCATCTGGAGGAGCCAGTTCCATTGCTGAAGCACAGGGGAAGTTATGACATGTGCTAGTTACTGTCATCATGACATAAAACAAAAATGTGCTTCCTTTCTGGAGCAGTTTCCGCTGTGTGTGATCAAAGTTTGCTATAACCAGAGCATGCTCAGACTGTGAACTTTATTTCCTGACCTTGACATGATTTGGGGTTACAGAAGCAAATACCCCTGTCACCAAATGTAGCCCGTATCCATTAACTTCAGTACTTTTGTCCTGTCCTTTCACAAAGATGTTTTTGCTTATGATGGTGCTGTTTACAAGGTTATTCTTCATATGACTTTCTTCCCTGTATCTTGTCCTCAAAGGCTTGGAGGTCTGTGCTTTCATATTGTGGAAGCTTTCGTTCTTTCTTATCTACTGTTTGAGCAGCAGCTTCTAACAAGTCATTTGAAATCACTGAATTCAAATCTCATTCTGCTACCTGTGCCCATTACATTACTACTACAACAGCCCCTGAAAGATCTTTACATCAGACATCAGTTTCAGTATTTTGATCCTCATTTTGTACTGGGTAAACTGAGGTATAAAAAAGAAGCTTGCTTTAAGATCTTAATGGGCATCTGTGGTAGAGACAACTTTTACAAGAGTTGAACTGCCCAGGGCCCTTTCTGATGGGCTTTCCAGCTGGTATCAGTTTTGGAGATTTCGGGCTGGATGGGAGCAGGAAGCCCAGGTGCAGATATATATCAGACACAAATAAGATCCATGTTATTTCTAAAGACTAAAATAATAAATGGAAATACTGGGAAAAGAACTAATCAGTCCAAAATTACTACTACATTGTCACCTTCATGTGGACTAACTGTTCCAATTCCCTTTGAAGCCCATAGAGAGCAATGGACACTGTTAGTCAGGTTTCTTCTGCTGAAGTGGGTGCTGAAAAGAAGGATGAACCAGGTGCTCTGAAAGTTCAGGGACTTCTCCTTCGGATGAAACAGGATGGGCTTTTGACACTCTCATGGGGGTTGTTGGAGTACAGAAACTCCTCTACCCCATCTGAGGGGAAGCTCAGTGCTGTCCATAGGCAACGGGTCCTGTAGACCTGGAAGCAAGACTCACTCTGCAGTTTTGTCCCATCCTGCCTCCTTCATCTCCTTCAAACTACAGCAGCAAACAATTACTGGAACCCAAACAGCCTGTGAGAAAACACAGAGCTGGATCTTTTTCATTTAGCCAAGCATATGATTTGAAAACAAACAAATCCTTTCTTAAAATAAACACAGTACAACAATTTATTTCCAAAATTCCTGAAGTGAAGTAGAAACCACATAAAAGCCTTGAGGCTGTGAACTGCATCAAGGGTAAGTTGTATTTAGCAGAAGTGAATAGATAAGAACAGAAAGAATATAACGGACGTAAAAAATACATTTCCATGTTTGGGAAGATAGCACATATTTATATCCATGATGTTTCACTGATTTCTCATTTTGCAAACATAGCACTGAGCACATGAGCAGAGAACAGTCACATCTAGTGATTATTGCATTAGCCAAACACAGAACAATATTGAATTCCTCCCAGCAGCCCAAACCAGTGCGGGTCATGAAGCAGAGACCGTGTGGTAGCTGTGCTGTTGTTTGGTTGTGCTGTGATTGAGAGGAATGTTGTCACAAGAATCAAACTGCCACCGTTCCACATTTCGTGTTGTTTGCAGAGCTGTTGCTGCTGCTGCTGAGTTCAGGCCTGTGCTGGGGCTGTGGCACAAAGCTGGGCATTGGCCAAGCACAGCAGGAAAGGCCGTGCCAGTTGTGTGGAGGCTGCAGTTTGCACTATGGTCTGGTTGCCAATGTACACAGAGGGACAAACTTTTTAACCACATCACAAGCATTTCCTATCACTGGGAAGCATTGGTTCTATGGGAAACCCTTTTCCAAAGCAACTGCAACATCAGCATGACTTCAGGAAAATCAAACCCCAGGCTACCATTTTGAAGTGGTCTAAACCAAAACAGCAATGTTCTTTAATGTGAGCTGCAATTTTGGCCCTGAATATTTGACCTTAATTACAATAATAAAAGAAGTAAAGAAGTTTTCATCATGGGGAGTGTATGAAAAATTACAAACACTTTGCTTACACTCTTTTGCTGATGCTCCTCCCAATACTTACATATATTTGACATCATCTTTGGATAGATATTCATTTTAGGTAATACTCCAGGCATGGTCCCAGGTCAGCTAACTAATGCAGCCTGGCTGATGGCAATGGGCTGAGCAGAGACTGGGAGCTCTACATTTCCTCCAATAAAACCTCTGTCCTGCTCTCCAGGAAAATCCCCACCGCAGAGGTGATTAGATTTATTAGGGGTGGTCTCCATTTGCTGTCATGTTTTTAGAGGAGGGTGAAGGGGCTGTGAGGATGAATTCAGGTACTGTCATTGCAATCAAGGAATTAGATTTTCTCTCTCCCTCTCCTCCAAAACTTATTTACAGATTTGTGGGATGAGAGCAGAGTGTGATGTAGGAAGCACAAAGCAACCTCAGACCACCTCAGGTAAGACCAGATGTCAGAGGATCCTTGCTTTCTGGGTTAGTTATTTCTCTCCCACTTGCTGCACACATTTTAACTCAATGATAACATCTTCAGAATGGAGTTTGTCATAACCAAGGACCTAAGTCCTGTCAGGAGAAATCCTGACAGAAGGAAACTGTTCCTGAGTTCACCCATAGTCATAAACAATTCATACTTCCCTGGACTCTCAGAGCTCTCTAACAGTGTAAATGTGGCAGGAATCTCGTGCTTGTTGCTGACATATGGATGTTTGTATCAGGGAACTGAGCAGCTGCTCACTGATTGCAGCTCTTACTGAAGTATGTCTCCATACAGAAAGAGGTGAGGATGAATCCGTGGCTCTAACTAACTAGGGAACCTGGAAAGATAGAGAGGTGCTGGTATTTGCTAGATCCAAACATTCATTTGCCACAAGGTATCTCTACTGATATTCTAAAACTATTGGGGTATAGTGATATATTTACATATATCTATATATATAGACACACATATACATATGTATGGTATAGATAACATTCATATTTCAAGAGAAAGGTAGGCATCTGTCAGCAGGACATTCAGTTCACTACTAGTCCAGATATGTTGTTGTTAACAGAGCTCAATTGATTGACAAGAAAAGAAATGCATTAAAAACTGGTTCTGAATATAAATTGAAGTCTCTGCTTTTTAGGTGTCTGCTTGGTTTCATTTTTAAGAAGGAACAAGTATGAGTGAGAGAATTTATATTAAAATTTATATTTAAGATTATTAAAGCTTCTTCACAGACTGCAGATATTAATATCTAGACCGTGGTAGCAGATAATCTCACAGCAGGGAGTGGTGTTTGAACTATGAAATGTTAGTGTTCAGTTGTAGAAAGAATGAACTTAGGGCTTTGTAGATCCGTGTTGGAAAGTTTAAGTTCTTACTTGTGAATAAATATAAAATATTAATTATTGAAGGATATTTTAGAGGGGATGTAGTCTGACAGTGGATGGTTGTAAAACAGTTGCCCCCTATCTTCGGAGGAAACATGATTATAAAGGAACTGTAGTGGGTAAAGAAAAAATGTATCTAATATATTTTGAAATAAAAATAAATCCTTAGAAATTAGATATGGCTGTCAATACTCCGAGAAAATCTCTAACCAAATTAATGCCATGATAAGTATATTTGTTGTGGGTTTAGCAGACTTTTACAAGGGAGGCATGCCTAAGAATTTGTAAACACTATTAAATCTGATGGAGGGGAAAACTTAACCATATGGTGGTAAAGTGTGGAGGGAGCATGCTCTGGCATGCAGAGCATTTCATTAGCAAAGTTACTGCTCTTCCAAAATGCACTCACCTCCAAGACTGGTGTCAGGGACAATGTCATTCCTTTAAGAGATGGTTTGGTAAAGTTAGGAAATGGGTTAATAGCTGAGACTGGAAAGGAGATGGAAGCTGAAGGTTCCCACTGGGGAGCAGGGGAAGGGGAGGCGGTGGCAGCCCATCCCAGCCCAGCCCAGCCCAGCCCAGCCCAGCCCAGCCCATCCCATTCCATTCCATTCCATTCCAGCCCAGCCCAGCCCAGCCCAGCCCATTCCATCCCATCCCATTCCATCCCAGCCCAGCCCAGCCCAGCCCATCCCATTCCATTCCATTCCATCCCATCCCATCCCATCCCATCCCAGCCCAGCCCAGCCCAGCCCAGCCCATTCCAGCCCAGCCCATTGCAGCCCATTGCAGCCCATTGCAGCCCAGCCCAGCCCAGCCCTCTCGATGGTCCCGGCTCAGAGTGGGCTCTGGCGAGGGACGTGTGTGGAGTGGGGGCAATGACAAGTGTGACCTTCCCCAGGAGGCTCCCATAGCTGTGCTCTTCTGGGTGCTGCTGCTCAGCTCCCCCGGTGAGGGAGGGCTGGTGGGAGTGGGGGTTGCAGAAGCTTCATCTGCCCCCCCAGGCCATCAGAAGGATTCCTTGGCTGGAGCTGCCCCAGCAAGAAAGTGTCCATAACCACAGAGTCAACCCCTCAGACACCTTCTCAGGGAAAGGAGCTTCTACCTTTTTTTCAGCTATTCTTCACCTCTCCCACAAGCTTTCCTGGATATTTTCTCTCTTGTGCATTTACAAAAGCCTGCAGCATTTTTCCATGGATGCCATGGACACGTGCAGAAGTGTGGGGGCCCTTTCTGTGGATATGAAAGGAAGAAAGGGAGAAAGAATGCAGTGGAGAGGCTTCCCTCAAGACATGCACATACACAGTGTTACTGCTTAACACTTAACATTTCCTCCAGGATTTAGCCTCCAGTTCACCTCCTTTCCATTTAACCTGCACTTAACCTTCGTCTTTAACTGTCTGCTTGTTTACAGACTCCCAGCTTCTCACCCTCAGTATTCCCTTCAGCAGTTGCTGCTCTTTATTACATCTTGCTTCCTCCTGCACTAGAACTCCATTTCTTTCCACAAGCAAAGAGCAGTTAGTTACTTAGCTGAGCTGGTTTTGGTATTGTATAAGGAGAGCTGTTGGTGTGATTCCCAAAACCCATGTCCCACTAGTTTCCTGTCTATTATTAGCCATGGACCCCTTTTTAAACACAAGGTAACACGGACAGACAGGCTTGTGTTGAATTACGGGTGCTTTGCTTGAGGAATATTGCAGCACTGTATCTCATTCTTTACTGGAGGATGAGGAATTGATAGCATTTCTAATAATTGATATTATAAACTTCCATTTGCAGACAATCACAGAATGGGTAAGATTGGAAGGGACCACAGTGGGTCATCTAGTCCAACCTGCTCAAGCAGGGTCATCCTGATTCCTGTATGAAAGTCTTTAGGGATGGCCTTTGTCTCCTTGGGTCCATGAATTCAACTACTAACTTTTTAATCTATGTTTTCTCCTGAGTTTTCTGTGCCTGCACTAAATGGCAGGGCAAGGCTATGTTCCTAATTGCATTCTGTAATTTCGAATTCACTGTCTAAGTGGTGAAGGTAAAAGAAAAAATGGAAATACTTTGTAGAGTTCCAGGAAATACATTAGAAATTGTAATATAATTCCTAAAAAAACACCAAAAAACCCACAAAAAACAAAAATAACCCAAAAAAACCGAAAACACACAAAAAACCCCAGGTAGAATTATGAGAGTAGGATTGTTTTCTCTCTAAAGCAAAGCTCTGGGGAGTCTCTGACTGTGCCTAGGACACACTGGAGAAGGCACGAATGAAAAGGTGAGATGGGAGGCTTCCTTGGTGCTCTGGGTGGGATGGATGAGCTAAATATCATTGCTGGTGTTAGAAGAAGAAGAGAACATATGTTGTCTACTAGAAATGAGACTTTTGTTATGAATAATACTGGTTGATCTCACCAGCAGGTCAAGCCCAACCTTAGGTTGACTGTGTTGGTCAAGGCAGTTTTTGTGTTTCTGGGATATTTTGGAGCCTACACCTTTAACATAAAAATGTCCAAGCACAGTCTGACCATATAAAACATGATTATATCCTTTTCAAATTCAGATCGGGGAAGTATGAAGTGCTTAATCTCATACTTTCTTCATTAATTGCAAATTTAATTTGTAAACAGCTGCATGAGTTAGAAATTCCATCTCCTGTGATGAATACAGACCAATTAAGGTTATAAGTAGGAATAATTTATGGGATATGTCAAAAGCAAGAATAGATTTACATGGAGCTGTATTGATTGAAATGCAATATCATCAATCTGGAGGATGCTCTGGACAGTATTCAAGGAACCTGTAGATGAAACAGAGGGGAAGACAACACAACAAACTGAACATCTTAATTTGTAAGGCAACTAAAACGTATCACTGAATCCCAGCTGCTATAATAATTCCCTCCCTTCTCACACAGCTCTACAATACTGACAAATCTAAATATGAAGAAGAAAAATGTCTTTAGAAGGCTGTTATTTTGCTGCCTGAATTGTGTCAAGGAAGTGTAAATATAATCACATTTTATCCTCCGATCTGAAATGGATTTCAGTTGCAGAGATCACAATGTAGCTTGCCTTGATTGATAACAACTCCCTTGTTCCCATCAGTGATACAGTGAGGTAGGGAGGAAGGAGAAAGAAGATCAGTTCATGGCAGAATTACTAGGCAATTCACTCAAAATCCTGTATCTGTATTTGTGCCAGGAAGGGAGAACACAGCCCAAAGTTTTGCGATGATTTTTTCTGAAATTATTTAGATGCAGAGGCCCAAGTAATATCACAGGACACACATGACCACATTATCCCTCTTTGAGAGATCCATAAGAAGCTTACCGTTTTCTTGGATTTGTTATGGAAAAATAAATTCTGGCTGATACTTCTTGGTGCTTTCAGAAAGTTGATAGCAGGTTGATAGAGATTCAAAGCACAAGCTGCCTGGGCCAGCTGTGGAGAGATTTCTTGCTCGTTCCGGTTCACAGCTGACCGTAAAACCCCAAGCTCTTTTTCCCTTGCCCACTGCAGCTCTCCAGCAACAACCGTGCTCCCAGAGTGGAAGTGCCTTTTCTGGATCTGGTTGGGTCACTGGAATCTGGTTGGATATTGCACTGCTCTGTGCTGCTCTTCCCACCTCCCCAGCTGAGAACATCAACCCTGTCCCTCCCTCGTGCAGGGCTGTGCCTCCAGCCTGCTGTGGCTCCCCAGCAGGCTCGGACGGGCCAGCAGGGCTTGGAGGGCAGGACTGTCAGTGGAAGGGACTGGGCTGCTCCTGAGGGAGCAGTGACAGCAGCACAGCAGTGTGTGAGCAAAGCACAGCCTGTGCTCAACTCAGCTCAAGGCCGTGCTGCAGTGCAAGGGTTGTTCATCCAGGCTGGCTCTTCTTCTGCAGAGATCTGTCCTCACAGCCCCCACTGCTGAGCAGGACACGGGGCACTTCTGGGGCTGTGCTGAACCAGCACAGTGGGGAGAACAACCTGGCCTGCTTTGGTCACGTAGTTGATTTATTTATCTGGAAACAGTGTGACTGAAAGCTTAGGAGAACAGTGGAGGGAAGATGGAGAGAGAAATTGCTGGTGCCATCTGTAGTCTTGTCTGGGCTCCTCCCTGCATGGCCATGTCATTGGGTCAGCATTTGCTGAAGGAATGGCTGATGTTTGATGCATCTGCAGCTTTAGAAGCTTAGGTGAGTCCATACAGTGCCCTATGGATTGTAAATTAAATCCCAGACTGGAGCTGCCTCCCAGTTTTCTCTCATCACAGTTCTTCAGCAAATGAATTTCTAACCTGATCACCTGGCCAAGCAGTCTAATTTTATCTTGCATTTCGAGCTCACACAGCTCCAACCATTTCCTCTCCTTGCCCAAGCGTGAATTTGCTGTAGCTGGCAGAGCGGTGTGGTGAGGCTCTGAGCGCTTGGTAGCCAGCTAAAAATGACGCATGTGGAGACTCCCCTCCACAGCTGTATCTTTTTCAAAGTGATGTTTGTAGCAGAGAGCTACAAAAGTGCTATTATGTTGTCTTGAGTGGCTATGCGGGTTGCATTCTAAAAGCAGGGATTAAATTTTGCCATCACTGCCCATGAGCAATTTACTATTGTGCAGCAAGCAGCTTTCAGAGTAGGTTATTATTGCTGCCTGCATGGCATGAAACCTGAAACAGGACTCCCAACCTTGGGGAAAAAAAAAAGATAATCCCTTTTCCTCTATTGCTAGCATTACTATCTTGGAAGTCAGAGACATGCAGCCCGCTTTCTCTTCTGCTAATGATCCTGTGCACAGTGTTGTTGTAGTGTTTGCTTCTGCTGTGTCTTGGATAATGCTGGGATGGATATGGTTGTTCCCACTGAACGGTTTCAGCTGATGGAAGGCCTTGTCTGCCCAGAGATTCCCATCTGTGTACAAATGAGCAGTGACAGACCCTTCTGGGGACAGGAAGTTAACTAGCAAGTTACAGTGAACAAAGAAAGTGGCAGATCCCTTAGAGGTGTGTTTATTTTTATTATATTAGATGTCAGACATATAAGTGACAGAGAATGGCTTTTTGGAATAGAAATTTCTAAAGCAAAGACATGCTTATCATCAAGGGCTGTTTCTTCCATTGTTGTTTTCTAGGCAGGGCCAAAATTGTAATAGCTCAAGATGCTTTGAATTAAAGCAAACTCCACTCCTTTTCTTTTCTCATCCCACTCCATCTCTCTCCCCAGTCACAATCTAGATCACAGAAATGCTCACCACTGCCTCTCAAAATAGTTGGGTTTTTTTATGACAGGCAAAAAAGTTACACTGGACTGCACGTTGTACTGAAAAGACACTACCATGTGTTTGCACTTTCCTGTTATTCCATTTTTCCCTAACTGTCCATAAACTCCTAATTTACCCCAAATTTCAATCCTTTTCCACATTATATAAGAATCCAATTGATATTCAGTTGACTCCCATAGAATAACTTCATGTCTGTCTTATCAACTTGATACCAAAGCAATTTTACCATTAAAATGAGTTCCAGTCATTTTTATTTTGCCTTAGCTTCATAGTGAAGGAGGACTTGGCTCTTTGCAAACCAAGTGCTAATGAAAATAAGGTGGCAGCTGTAAGTCTCCTGTCTTATCTCAGATGAAACCTGTCCTCTCAGGCCTCCTCTATGAAGATGAAGACCCCAAAATCCCAGAACAACTCCTGGGAAGATCTGAGGAAGGCCACCTGTGTGGATGAAATTGCCCTAGAATCAGAGTGACTTTTCTTCCCTTTTTCTCATGATCTGTATTCATTCTGCCTTATAAAAAGTCCCTTTGAGAGAAATTATTTTATCAGTTTTTACTCTAAGGATCCATGTCAATCTCTTTTTCAAAAGAAAAGGCTAAAAATTCAAGGCCTAGGGACAAAATCACCTTCCTAAAAGAAAATGTCCAGGCACAGAAAGAAGTCCAGTGAAGACTTGATTTTATTGGTCCCAATTCTCCCTACAGTTGATCCAATGGTGCTGGGAACAGTGTAAGAACCAAAGTAGTCATTGTACCTGTGGGTATGATAGGGGAGGAGCTTCAAGGCATGAATCTGCTCAGGGAAATTCCAGGGCTTTCTGAACTGGGATCCTGGATCTGGGCATGGTTTGTATGAGCCCTCTGCTAACCTAGTGCATCTTTCTCTGGTCCAGAAATTATTTGTTTTGTAAGTCAGGATGTTTCAAGTCCAGTTCCTTCCAAATATCTCTCAGTTCACTGTCCAGGAAAGTCCAAATTTTGGCTGAAGCTTTTCCATGGCTGAGGCCTTTTTTGCCTGCATTGCCTAATGAACTCACAGAACAGACTTATCCTTCAGCACCTTGAAGTGATATTGGCAAGGGCCACAAAAAAATATTTGGGAGATTAATTTTCTCTGGGGGTTCTGCCTCTCCGTCAAATCATCTTTAACAGGGCCGGTTGTTCCAGCATGTCTTGGGGGAGGGCAGGTGCACACCCAGCCATGCCCAGCATGAGCACCTTTCCACAGGGAACAAAGCTATGGCAATGCCAGTTCGGACTGACCTGCTGTTTGAGAAGGTTGTGGAATTTAATTAGCCCTCAGAGAAGCACTTGGTGATCTTGGGACACAAAAGTGCGACTGAAGTATCTTTGTTTCCATCCTAGTAAAATATGCCTGAAAATGAAATAACCATATGGCTTTTCTGGTCAACATTTGTTGGAGCAGAATGATAATGATGGAGGAGGGAACTCTATTGGTGCCATTCCCTCTGCTCAGGCTGGGGTTGTCAGTCTGGAGCTGTGGCCTGCCAGCCTCCCACGGGGGAGCGGCACCGACCCCACTCCAGCCACGGCCGTGGACGCACAGGAGGCGCTCAGGAAGGAGCTTTGTGCTGCAGCTTCACGTGTAGCAATGAGAGAATCTCCCTCCCCTGCCTCCCCCACGGCCCCTCATTTCCAACAGGCAGGCTCTCATTACGCTATTGCAGGTCCTGGCAGTGGCAGGGGCCGTTAGTGCTGCTGCCTCTGTGGAGGAGAGGAGCTGGAATGATCTGCTTTGTGCAGTGTCCCTTGCAGGAGATAAGGCACCGAAGTGAGTTGCAGGGAATGTAAATTGAATGAGCACATTGCAGTTGCTGGACACAGCCCTGGTGGGTCTGCTTTGGCTCCGCTGCTGATGGACACAGCCCACCCTGCCCAGTGACACCAGGCCATGTGTCCCTGCTGCTTGTCCCAGAGTCCAGCCAGGGAACAGGCTGTGGCTGCACAGAGTGGCACAGGAGATTTTGGTGGGTTTTCCATCATAAATTTTTCTTTCTTTATGTTTTTTCCCTCTTCCCTTCCTGTGAGCAGATGAAACATGCACTTAATTTTCAGGAAAGTGACTGCTGTGGTAGCAGCTGTGGGAAATCAAATGCACAGCAGGCCCCCATAATTCACAATAATTTTGTGTATCAGTTTCTGATGATGTGATATCAGGTGAAAATTATCCCTGCTACTTTCTCATGTGCCACATCTTTGAACTCCAGCCTGCTTTTCCATTGGCATGTGTGCCTAAGGCTACCAGACTATTGACAGGGGAGAAGAAGTAATATCATAGATTTAGTTCTTAAATCTTCCTTTTAAACATATTGCTGGGGATGCACACAGGGTGTTGCTGGAGTCTCAGCAGCAAAGACCATTGTTGTCAGCCCTTTTATCTCCACTGTTTGTATTTATACAGACTCCTTTGCAAAAAAGCACCTATTTTGATCTATTATATTTACCCACAAATGTGATAGTTACTTCTGACAAGATAAAAATGATAATGATATCTCTGTGTCATGAGATTTTATTTCAAATGAAAGATCTAATGGAGCATATCATGTTTTATTATTGTTGTAAGTTCAGTTATTAATATCTGAGGAGAGCATTCTCCCTTCCCTGTCTCCATTCCAGCTGTGTGGCTGGAGCTTGGCTTAGGGCATGGGAAGGGATGCACATGGTTCCAGCTGAATGTACCACTTAGTGCAGGCAGTGTAGCCCCTCCTTCCCAAAGATTCTTGAACACAGGCTTGGAAAAGTAGATACAGGATGCCTGTTCCCCATCAGCCAGTGTAGGATTAGAAGACATGAGACCTAATGGCCCACATCTCCTCAACGGGAAGGGGGAGGCCTCCAAGAATCATTTAACCCAGGAGGAGCTTTGGAGCAGGTTGTGATGAAAGCAGAGAAGCCCAAAGGCTTTTCTAAAGGACCTTAGGGGGCCAAAAGGATGTGCAGTTTCTTGTCATCACATCAAGGGGTCATTTGTCTTCTGTTGGCAGGACAGCAGGATCAGAGTGTGCATGCGTGCTGTCATCAGCAGCAGATTCCTGAGTGAGGTGGGCTTAGGAAGGCAAGGAACATGGGATTGTAGTTACAGAAGATGTTGGTGAAGGGTGAAACTTTTTGCAATTTGAGGCATCATTTCCGTTGTTGGGTATCAAATGGGGCTGTTACAGCTTGGTATGAAAGAACGCTTAAATATTGATGATGAGCCTGCTAAGTGGAACATTGCCTACACCGAGAGGACCCCATGAATCTGGAATATTTAATGTAATCAGCTGGAATGTAATGCACAATATGTACAGCCTTGTTCACCCTGTGCATTTAATCACTGCTCTCAAAAGGCTATTACCTGCAATAGCACTATGCCAACAAAAGCTCTATTTCCCATGGCAATAGTGCAGAAATTCCTCAGATGATTTTAGTTGCCTGGTTTCAGAGAACACCTTGCAGAGGTATTGTCAGAAATAAAGTTGTCCCAATAGTATAGATTTAATTTGCAAATAAAAGCACTAAATACTGTTTATCGGCTGTTACTGGCTTAGTTACTGTTGGGAAGCCATCATATGCATTAATTTAGGAAATAACAAAAAAAAGTCACTAATTTGGAGACACGGGGGAATTCTTGCTCCTTCTACAATTAATTCAAAATATCAGTTAAAGATTGCTCCATTAATATTCTTTTTTCCTACTTTTCTTCTGTTAAAGAAATTCCCTTCCTACCAGGATCTTCGGACAACCCTCGAAAACCACATAATGCCACCATGAGTAAAGTTAATAGTGAGCACAAACCAGGCCAAATTAGAGAAAATAGTTCATTTGAAGTTTCAAGCTGAAGATCAACAATCAGTGGATTCAAGAGAGAAAGATGCCATCAATGCACTAATGATCTGTTACTCAGAAAGAGAGGTATGTCCCTGACACACCAAGTGTGTCAACGGCTTCTGCAGTGGCAGGGGTGTCATAGCTGATGATGAGCCCAGCCTGAATATGCAGAAGTCTGGGAACTTGTGTCTTGCTGTACACAGATGGCAATAGGCACAGTTCCAATGGTTACACCCAGCTACTCCACATGGATTCTGGCCCTGGCAGATTTATCCAGGGACTCAGTCTCACTCAGTCAGTGCAAAGTGGAGGAATAAGCCCCAGAAGCATCTGCAAGCACAGGGCGGTGTAGAGGGATAGAGAGGGACAAAGACTGAGAGATGTCAGCTCTGCTTCTGCCCTTGAGTTGGTGTATGAATAAGTGACTCCTGGACAAATGTATTCCAAGGATGGGTCCCTGGCAGTAGGAATTTTTCCCTTTATCAGAACAAGGTCTTGAACAAGTGTTCAGTACATGCCTCAAATCCTACCTTTTCCCCCAGCCTTTTTGAGAGGAGCTGGTTGCGTGGGGGTGTTTGCAGTGGGTATTTCTGTATTTAAGAAAGGGCTGTTGAAGCTCTGCTGCTTGCCTGAACTCCCTACCAGCTTTCCATGTAGCAGCACCTGGGCACTTATAGGGAAGGGACCCGCAGTGCTCTTAGAGCACTTTTTAGACATTTTGTTTTGTATTGAAACTGCATAACCCCAAAATTAGGTACACATCTCAAGTCTAGATTAAATCAGTGAACAGTACAGGCACCATAGTACATGGGCTGCTTTCCCTGGCTATGGGAAATGATGGGCTTGGAGAGAGATGTGGGGGAGACCAGTAGTGAATCTTCTTCTGCCAACAAAAAAACCCCTGAACAACCTTCAGCAGCCAACAAGGAGGATTTAGTGGCTAAGCAAAAGCCCCCACCTGCCCCATTCCGTATCTTCTGAGTGCCTTCATCAGTGACCCAGTGACTGGGTGTGCAACCCAGAGCCTGTTTTTATTTACTACACTAATGATTAATGAAGACAAGGATGAGATGGAAGAAGGCCACACTACTACAGTGAAAACACAGAGGTCCCCACAGAGCTACACCAGTTGCATTTTCATTTCCACTGGTGCTGCTAAACATCACACATGGGAAGAAGCACAAACAACCAGTGAACTACAGCCCTGTCATACTGAAAATAAAGGCTGCAGAATAATCCTGAGTGTGCCTTTATTTAACTGCCATAGCCCTGATTTTTTACATGCAGGCAGACACTATAAGCATGGCTCAGCACTGACCCATCACATCAGGTCCCTGTACCAGGCAAAGACCTTAAGTGGAAGTGAAAATCCATCAATATTTTATTTCTCCTAAGAGCATGGCAGTGGGCATCCAAAGGTTTATAACCAGTCTCTGCCTGCAACTGGTCTTTAAAGGAAGGTTTTTGAAGAGCTGAGCCAATATGTTCATCCAGAGCTAAATGCAAATAGCAACACTACATCACCAGTGCAGGAGGAAATGAGTTCACAAAGAGGTGAAACTGCTCCCTCATGAACCACTGATCCTCCACCCATTTCTAAGGTGTACTAAAAGTAATCTCTCACACTCCTGGACAAAAAACCTGAACAACAGTGCATGACTGACCCAAATGAAGGTCATTCTTATGCTGATTTGGGGTCTTGTGATTTGCAAGCAGTTGAACCCGGCTCTGTTTTTGTACAGGTGCCTGTGACAGCATCTGTTCTTCAGCTTCTGGTAAAGAACTGGTGTTTTTCAGCCCTGTAAACACCTGCCCATAGGCCTCTAATACCATTTCAAGGGCATGAGCCCTATCAGAAAGGTATTTCACTGTCTATGATAAAATACCCCCCCTCTTTCATCAACAAACTCGCTTCCCCTAAGCAAGCCCACTGTCAAACCACACAGACCCCAACACAATCAGGCCATGGGCTGCCATCACCCAAATTTAGAGCATTAGGGCTGAGGGAATGGGAGGGAGGTGTCCTGCACACACTTGGGGACATGCTGGGAACCAGCAGGACCAGGCTGGCCTTTGTTTTCTTTACAGGCAGAATTAAAGAGATACATTTAGGAAGAAGAAGCTCTAGGATAAAAAAAAAAAATAAATTCAGAAATGGAAGGGAGGAGAGAATACAAAATGCTCTGGTTTTAATCAGGAAAAGCAATTTAGTAGCAGTTTTCTGCATAATTCTGCTGAAGAAATAAATTATGCAGAAGAATGTGCTTTTCTCCTGAGGCTAAAAAAAGAACAAGTGGGGCTCAGGGAAATGCCTGGGACTTACATGTGTTTGCTATTTAGCTGCATTTTTTGCCAATTCCTTATAGGTTGAATGTTATCCTGTAAGCTTCAGCTCTGAAATGGACTCCTGACAGGAGTGCAGCAGGAGTGTCCTCTCACACAGGAGAAATTAGTTTTCTTTTCTGTGGTGTGGGAGCATCTCAGAAAAGCCTTTCCTGTTGTTTCTCGGGCAGCTCTGCCCAGGGGGCCTCACTGAGCCTCCTCCCCCCAACCTGCTCACTTGGGTAGATGTGACTGTTCTTTGGGATGAACTTGTAGGATATGGGAACCCTGTCAAAAACAGATGAAGATTGAGGCAAGCGTCGCTTTCCATAGCTATGTTAAAGGAAAACAAATGCTGCAGTTTTTATTTCTTGGATGTTTTGTGCAGCAGTTTCCAAACCCATGACATGAAACTGCTTTTCTTGAAAAGGAAAAAAACCAGGCCCAAAACACTGAAATTTTGGATTCTTTAATGGAAAGAACTTAAATTTTAAGATTACTTATTTTCCATTGAAATGCCTAGGTTTAGGACTTTGGAGCTTAAAGCACTTAGTTATATTGGAAAGACTTTATTCTAAGCTTTAAAATATCAATTCAGAAAGCCTTGAGTACAAGAGGATCCTCATGAAACACCCTATCAAAGTTTTGTCCATCTTTGGTTTCAGTTGATTAAACACGAGTACAAAATTGGTGCATGAGGTGGGTTTTGCAGAAGAGAAGAACATACTGAGAGGCAAAACACAGACTTTATCCTCCAGACTTTGAGTTTTCTCACTATAGACCCAGCTTCAGACAGTTACTGAGTCCCTTGTGCTTCGTCCCAAGTGGTGTTTAGGAACTGGGAAGAGCATGCATTAGTTTTCACTGGGGGCCCTGAAGTGGCTTGGTCAGGGCTGTTCAGCTGCTGACACCCTGCTGGCACGTGGGGCTTGAGGGAAGAGGTGGCATCAGGGACCTGGGGACCTGCAGATAAGAGGCCCTGCGGAGGACACGAGGGCAGGAATGGAGATGAGCCCTGAGGCTCTGGAGTGCAAAGGTGTCTGGCTGAGGAGAAACTGGATTTCCTGTCGGGACTTTCTTCCCTCATGGCATTCCTGCTCTGGACCTTGTTTGGGAGCCTGAAGGATGATCTGGGGCTCTGTTACCACGTGTCCCACTAGACTTAGAGGGTCCATTCCCCATCTCCTCCTTTGTGCCAACATCTCCCATTTAGCTCTCCGTGGCTGGCACCACTTTGGAGTCTGCCATGGAAATGGATAGCAGGCACCTTCAGTACACCAGAGGGGAGAAATGCTGCTGAGTCTGAAAATTTAACCCTGTCTGAAGCCTTCAGCAATGAGCAGAGATTCTCAGAGAGAGGTTTGCTGGTGGCTCCTGTGGTGTGTAGAGGAGAAGAAGGGATAGCCAGACAAAGATGGGAGGACAGCAAGCAATTCAGATCCCATTTCTACCAGTTAATTCAAAGCTTTGGGCAGGTCCCTCCATTTCTGGGAAGGATTTAATGTTACCCTGGGACAGTTTTATCCCAAGGAGGTGCAATACTGCCAAGGCAATTGACATTCAGACTTAAATTCCTCAAGCCACAGGTGCTGTGGAAGATCCTAAATATCTTTTTATGTTTGTGTCTACACTGGTTATGTTTTTCATGGGTCAGGGGCTTATTTAAAAGACTGAGATTGTGAGGAGATATATAATTTAATTTAATTCCCTGTTTACTGTGAATTTGATATGATGATGCCTCATAACTGCTTTATGAAGAAAAAGACATGCATGATTACAGTTCATAGCCATCTCACAGCTGGAGAAATGAATATTTTTTCTTAGTGATATTGCTGTGGAAACCATAATACACAAGCTTCCTTCTTGCCCTGATGGCTGCAGTTATAAAGAAAACTGTGCTGCAGTGAAATCCCACTCTCTCTAACCGTGAAAGAGCTGTGTTTTCTGTAGCAGATGACTCTAATTTTTCTGTCTCATTCTGTATCTGTGTATAGTGACTGATCCTGAAAGATGTATAAGGTGCAACCAGGATACATGGCAGTGCAGTGGAGACTGGCCTGTCCTTGGAATAATAGCCTGTTTTGTGAGCATGGTGTTAAAAATGCAAGAGATGGAAAACTTTTCTGCTTAAAACTGGAACTCTGTTCTGGAAGAACAGTTTATGCTCTTTCTTCATATATAAGGAAACCACTCCCAGCTGAGGGTTGGAACTAGATGATCCCTTGCAACCCATTGAAATTCTATATAAACTGATGAAATTCATATAAAGTCACTGAAGGAAAATCAGTCTTTTTTAAAGGAAAAGTAAATTAAGAAAATTCCCTTTTCTTATTTTTATGCAGAGATTTTGAAATGTCAGATTGTGGTGGGTTTGCCTAGGCACAATTTTTACCACAACCCCACAAGTTGCTTTAAGGGAAGAGAAGGTTTATGCGGACAAAAGGAATCTGATTGGGAAGAAAATAATATTAGGATTTATTACTAGAAAAAAACCCACAACTAAACAAATACATCTACAACAATTCTAATTAAGCAAAAGCACTATGTATTTACAGAAACATCCCTCCCTGCTTTGTATCAGTCCAGGAGGAGAAATAGTGTCTTTTCCACTTTTAAAGCTCCAGGTCTTCTAAGCAGTTCTGCAGCATTTTGTAAGTTCCTCTCTGTTATCTCTGGGACAACAACTCTGACTCGTTGCAGCTGGAACTGTTTCTCTCTCTTTCTCTTCTATGTCGACCTCAGGGCTGGGCCTACCTCCCTCCTGGGATAAGGCTGGGATTACCCAGGTCCTGTAAGGTCTCCCAGGGACTACAAGGGGACACTTGTCTTCACCACAGGGTCACACGGGATAATGGCTTTGAGTCCACCCCTGTTTTCTGTGGGGTCCCTTTCCCATGGGGAATAGTCTTTGATAGACTTCTCCTATGTGGGTCCACCCTTCGGACAACAGCTCTTCTGTTCTCTGCTCTCCCTTAGGGTCACAAATTCAGCTGCACCAGCATCGATCCTTCTCCAGGATCCCAAGACCTTATCTAGGCCATCTCGCTCTAGCGTAAGACTCCTCTCCATGGGCACAAATCAGCAAAATTCTATTTTATTTCAGGCTTTCCACAGAATTTCAATTTTCTCATGTACTTCTCTGCTCCAGCATGAGTTCCTCAAGCTGCAGACGGGGTTGTCTCTGCTCCCCAACAATCTTCCACAGATGGCAGGGATTTTTAGATTTCAGTCTTTTCCCTGCTGAAGGGAGAGAGAGGGAGGGGGAGAAGGAGCCGTGTCCCCCCTTTGCGGCTTCTCATTTCTCTCCTGCTGCTGCCAGCTCTGACCTTGGAGGCTCTGCTATATCTCTGGCTGGAATTCTTTCTGCAGCAGCCCTGTCCTAGTTCTTCTTTAAAGTTTTTTTTTCTTCACTCTGTTACCCATCTGGTCAGAGGCTTCAGCGCTGCTCCTGCCCCAGGGCTGGGGGAGGAGGGACACCTGGCCCCGCTTGGGGCCTGTTGTGTCCTCCCTCACATGGCTCCCAATTTCATCTGTGCAACCACCTTCTCTTCCGTTTTCTTAAAGATGTAATTGGCAAAGGCGTCACTAAAACTTCTGATTGGCTTTGGTCAGGAAATTCACCTGGGCAAACTATTTCCAATCCCCAGGGAGGGGGAACCTTTGCAAACCCACAACACAAATTCTACTGCCCAACAGCTTGTCTGAAGTTGGGCTCATTCCACAGCCCTGGAGGGAGCTGGAGTCTCCACTACTCCAGCACGGCATATAGATATATGTATCTCTAAGGCCTAAGGGGCAGTGAAAGGACTTCACACAGAAGCAAGACACTGCAAAATACACTTCTTCATTTGCTTGGGCTCCCAGCTGCTGTATTGATCCCTTTGGCTTCTAAATAACCTTTCATTCAATATAGTCATCAATGAAAAGTCTGCTACTCTCATAAATCACATGAATATTTGCACTGCCTTGTGTAAAATACATCTTGTAACCTATCAGGTGCTTCATGTCCCTGCTCCCTGTCTGGTTACTTCTGTCCCTCTTTTTACCTGGGCGGCTGGGGCAGCCCCTGACCCTTCCCTGGGCTCCAGACAGCCGCAGCGAATTATCTCTGCTAAAACTCTCTCTTGTCAAGCTGCCAAATCTTTTGCATTAATCCTGAAAATTACAATTAATGAGTGCTAAGAGGATCTTTCCACCTCTGTGTATGGCTCTATTCACTTGTAGCGATCCCTGCTGCTCTGCCAGCATCCGAAGCCTCTTATGGTCATGGCTTTTGGCTCTGGGCAGGGCAAGGCACTCAGGGAAGGGGAGGGGGCTGGTGGCAGAGGGGCTTCTCCCTCTTCGTGCATGATGCCCTGTGACAAGGATGCTCCACACTGACGATGGGAGAGCCCTGAGTTAGTAAGAGCCCATGGCCACCAGCAGACACTCCCCTCCATCTGAAAGGTCGTGTCAACAGTTCAGGAGTTTGAAAACATTAGATTTTCTGGGATCTGCCACGAGGTGAAGGACAGGCCTGACGATCACACTGAGTGGGGTCTACAGCCCCACCCTGGCTGGCTAATGAGACTACTTGAAACAACTTCACTGCGGCTCCAGGAGTCAAGTTCGCAAGTTACTAATGCAGCTACAGGGATGCAGCTCTCTGAGGACTACCAAAAATTTTAAAATATGGTATTTTTACTGATTAAGAACCAGAACTGGGAATCTCATTGACATGCAAATATTATCCCTAGATGTGAATTAGGGATCTCAGTCAGGTCTGCATCAATTAATCCCCTAACTGGGCATGGTGAAATACCTGCAGTAATCTTTAAGATTTGAAGAGAGATCTGTTCATATTTTTTAGCAGGTTGCTATTCCCTCACAACAATCCCACCTCCACCTGAGCTGCTGAGCAGTTCCGGAGAAGGTTCTTGCTCTTGATTTTTTCCTCTTGCTGTGACCAGCAAACACTTGAAGGTGTTTAACCTTCCACAAGCAGTAAGTGACTGACCCAGCCAGGCAGGCTCTGGCTCCGGTCGATTCACCACTCACAGAAACTAAAGGATTTCCTACAATTCAACGGGTTGGTAAGGCTTGTGCTCCTGCTTTCACAAACCTCTTCACTGACATTTCCCCTTCAGGACTATTTATCTTTTTTCTCCTCTGTGTGTTCACTTTAGTCTGAGTTTATACAAACCACTTCACCATGAATAGAGCATTTGTGCATTTCCAGTGTTTCAATCCCAGAAATAACCCTGCAAAAATCACTAGAATTACATTGAGGGAAAAGCAATGGATGTCACAGGAGAAACAAGGTTTGTTTCTTTATTCCTTAGAGAGGAAATGTTAGATAACTAACTGCTTCTCCGAGTTAATAATTTCCACTGTCTTCAGTCAAATTATTTTCCATTAGAACTAATAATGAATTTACCTTGTAATTACTAGGTTTAATTTATAAATAATATATAATATATAATATATATTCAATATCTATTATCCTCTATCCTTGATACATATTATCCTCTATGAGGTTAAGCACTTTCCCCCTCACTTTTAGATGCTCTTTAAATTAGAGGATGCATACAAACACAAACCAAAAATCAGAGTGGCCCAAGTATCTACTCTCCCTAGCAGATCCCCTTCTGGAGAGGTCTCTGTGTGTGCAGGTGGGTCCCTGTAGGTGGACAGATGCCTGGGTGGGACACAGTTAACAGATTAGCTGGCCAATCAGCATCCAGAGCTGGTCAGGAGCGTACATCCTCATGCTTGGCATCCACACCATTTCAAGCACTTAATGGACTTCTAATCTCAGCTGGGACCAATGCTGCTGTCACATAAAACTTTAATGATTTCAGGGCAAAGGGAAACTTTTCACAGTATTTATTGCTGACATTAGAAACATCAGCTCTGTCCATACACCATAGCCAGTGCTTCACACAGACCCAGAAGCGCCACAGCAGTGCTGGGCCAGTGAGAGCTCTCAGCTCTGACTGCACCAGCTCATCCCATATTAGTTTGGTGATGTCCACACTGTCGCGTGTTGTGTGCTCCTCACACACCTACCTAGGGTTTTTGAAATTAATTAAATAATTATATATATATTTACACACACACACATATATATATATGAAACCATTAAAAATATTAATACAAGATTAAATCTCGAATCTTGTACAGGTAATGGAGGCTTTGGTAGGAAGAGAAAAGATATAAGATATTCAGTGTCAGTGAACTGTGTTGATCTGAAATTTATGAATAACCTGCTCTCAGCTCCCACCTTGTCTGGTGGCATTTGGCACCGACGTGTTCACAGGAGTGGAGTCAGCTCTTGGGGTCACAAATGTGTGGTAGGAGAGCTGAGTGATTATAGAGAAAAGGCCACATAGAAAAAGCAGTGTTCTAAGGGGTTGGATTTGCAGGGTGTCCTAGTTAGAACAGCTGGGACCAATTCATCACTGGATGGGTGTAACCCACATCTATGTATTCTATAGCCTTCCATGCCATTTCCCAGAAAC
>JAWMRA010000048.1:8829213-8850161 GCA_035584735.1 Pseudotriccus pelzelni
CCAGGGAGGGGCTGGAGTCTCCTCCCTGGGGATATTCCAGAGCCCTCTGGACACAATCCTGTGCCATGTGCTCTGGGATGATCCTGCTTGAGCAGGGAGGTGGGACCAGTGACCCACTGGGGTCCTTTCCAGCCTTACACACTCTTTGATTACGTGACTTTGAGGCAGTGCAGAAGACCCCTTGAATTTTTTCGTGAGGGAAATGTCCTTGTTTTCCAGTGCTTGACCTAAATTTACAGTTGACAAGCTATCCATCACTTCAAAGTACCCTGAAAACCTTGCACTGCCTACAGTTTTATCTGGAAGTCATAATCTCCTAGATGTGTTTGTCCTCCTGGGGAAAGGAGGCACAACACCGTCATGCTGTCGTTACCATTGAGGAGCAGAGGTGTGAGGAGCCCCTGGAGGAACATGTAGTTGAGACAGAGCAGGGCTGAGGGAAAACAAGGCACCTTTGAAACACTTTTAAAGGGGAAGAGAGTAATTTTTCCTTGTTATCTGCAGTAGATAGAACAAGGAGGTTTAGGCTTAATTCTGCAGCCCAGGAGACTCAGATTGCTGCTACGAGAAATACATGGCAAGGCCTAGAACAGCAGGGCCTGCAGCCAGGGCAGGATACAGGCAAGTAACTGAGGGGATTGATTATAAGGTATTTTGAAAACCTTTCTGGCCTTGGAAGTCAAGACTGACTGGATCACTCATGCTTTGAGTCACAGGTTAGCTTCTAATCCCAGGACTTCCCCTTTTCACATGCTGAAAAATGCATAATTTATGTGTCAAGTCTGGGTAGAGATTTACCATAGGGTGATCCATGCAGTAAATTCAGGCATCTAAAGGAAGGGAGCATGGAGCACAGTGATTAGGGCCAGGTAGATCAGAAGTGTTTGAGGGATTTTTTTTCTTGTTCTGTTTTGAATAGCAATTTTGGGCTTTGGGACTCTCCATCTGGTTCTGCTGCCATCAATGAGAGCCACCACTGAGCCTGCAGTGAGCTCCCCAGCTGCAAAATTAGCTGAGGTCAAGCTGGGGACTGCCTCTTCTTCCATTATAACAACAGCCTGGGCCCCCCTAATCTTTTAATCACCAATAAAAGAGAGAGTCCACAATGAAAAGCATTTGGATTTCTTTAGGCTTTTCCTGGAGCGATGAGTCAGCTTTGCAAAATGATAACTCCAACCCAAATCTTGTTCATTTATTTGAAGTGACTACATGAAATCAAGTTATCCTGCAGGTCTGTTCATACCAATAAGCTAGCTCTTAGTTTCTCTTCCTCTGCTGCAAAGTGCACAGTGATAACCTTGCAGGAAAGGTTTGGATATGTCCACCCCCAAGGTGAGTGTGTGTCCAGCATACAGCGTTGACTAGAACTACTTAGCACACTCAAGTGCAGAGATTGAAAGAAATAAAGAGTGTTTTCTGTATCTGTAACAGTGAATCAATGCTTGTTAATCCATGGCAGCCTCATTTAAATTAACTGTATCTGAAAGAATGAATGATTTTATGGTGATGGATAATGCACCTAGAGTAACCTGGGAACACAGTGGAATTAGTTTATGTGAGAAGGCAAGGCTGTTGTCAGAAATGCTTTTGCTGGCAGTTTTGCTTGCTGTGGGGAGAAAGGGCAGCTGGCCTCACCTAGCATAACTGGGTGACTTCAGTGGAGATGCAGGGATTTACGTCTGCGGAGGATCCAGGTCTAATCCAAAGCCAGAGATGAAGTCCATGAAGAGACTTCCGGTGATTTCAGTGCATTGAGATTACCCGTACATAAACTCACAGTGCTCAGCCACGTGAGCCTCACCACACCCTTGGTACTCCTGAGGTGTTAATATTGCTCTCTGAACACTGGAGACTGCAGTGCCCATCCTGGAACAGCTGAGCACCTCATTGTCCTGAAGGTGCTTCATTCGTGTGTTCTGTCTGTATCCCACCAACACTGCATGGATAAAGCAGTGACATTGAAGTAAATCAGGGCCAAAAGAATTAGACTAAAAGGTGGGTGCAGGAAGGAAGATCTTCCTCGGTTCTCGCTAAGAGAATTCCTTATTGGCTCATCCTATGGGGATGTTAAGAGTCCTCATATAAACTTCATTTTGTAAGAATGGCGACACCAGGTCAAACAATCTCCTCTCTAAAAACATGACCTGGTTTGGGGAGTTAGACACGAGTATACTTGGACTTTCTTTTTCCCTGTGCTTTTTCTCCATGGGGTTTCAGGATACTGGCTTGGGCTGTGGTTGTGAAAACAGTTCAGTGCTATTCCTAGTCAGTCCCAGCTCTCTGCTGTACAGTAGGAAACATGTTGTTGTGTTGTATTTTGTGAAGATAGGCTGGGAACCATCTCTTCAAGTTCTTCGCATTAGGTATGAGATAAGAAGAATTTATACAAGCACCTTTTTTTGAAGTGGCACTCACAAGCAGGGTAAATAAGAGTAATTCTTTGGGGCCTCAGTATTCAGATCACATCTTCTTGCAAACAGTCTGTTGTTGCTGTAATTAGGCTCAGTTTACAAAATCTTTCCCCAGCATTTTACAAACTGCCTGGTGATTTTTTAAGTGCCCAGTTACGTTTAAAACAAAATCATTAAAGTCTGTGATGTTAGAGGCCTGAGCAATTGTAACGTGAAAATCTTAGATAAGAGTAGTTAGCCTCAGTCAGACCCGAAATCGAATCAGACAGATAGCTGTGATTTATTGTGTGACAGATAATAAAGGGTGCTTAAGGAGTGTAGAAGAGAAGTCAATTTAGGATGACCCTTTCCTTGGTACATCCTCCCACCTCCAGGCAGTGGGTGGTTTAAAGGCATTCTGGCAGCTGGAACAGCCAGTGCAACCTCAGCAGCACCATGCTGGACCTGACCTGGTTCCTGCAGACAAGAGAGTTCAATGTGACATCCCATTGATATGACTGCCCTGCTCTGGGCATGTAAATTAGTATCTCCACGCACTAGTTGCAGCCTGAGAAGGTATATAGGTACAATTGTGGCTTGTAATTAGCAGTGACAACCCGTAGCTGTCCTCTGCACCTCGAAAACCTGCTACAACCCCTTCACTGAAAGCCACTGGAACAGTCGAACAGTCCCTTTAATTAGAAGTGTATTAATAAATCCATCTTGCTCTCTAATCCCCACACACATAGTACAGTGATTCATTAGCACAGGAAGAGGCAATTTAGATTTCCTCAGATAATAGCAGCTGTCACTAATCAAATTAAAAAAAGAAGTGCAAATCTGAAGTTGGGCAAACTGGTCTGGCAGGGAGGAAGGCAACAGGCTGGGGCAAAGGACCTTTGTCACAGCTGAAAGGAGGACAGGGGCTGCTGGCAGAGGAAATTCCCAGGGGCATCTGCAAGTCCTCGTCAAAAGAATTGCCCTAATGCATGGACAGACTGTGGCCCCACTGCTGTCCCCACGTCTAGAGCCTGAGAGACTGCTCTTGCTGACATGTACACCTTCAGTGGGGCTTTGGAATGTGCAGAAATAGCTGGTGCACGTCATGTAAAAGTCCTCATCAGCTACAGAGAACCATCCAGGCTGCACCAGCAGCAGCTCCAGCTCTGGGGCTTCTCTCTGACAGGCATCAGAAGCAGATATCTGAGACTGTGAGAGTTGAAAGCCCCAACAGGCAGATGAGGAGCAAACATCTCACAGGAGCCCACACTGAAAGAAAATATGAAGATCCCTTCCCCCATTTTGACAGCCATGATAGGCACATGTATTTCCAGAGCCTTTTAAAATCTTTTTTACTTTTCCTTCAGGAACATCCCATGGCAATGAGTGCTGTAGGCTAATCACAGTATAAAAATATTTCTTTTTGTGGCTTTGAATTTTTGTCCTTTCAACCTCCTTGAAAGCTCCTCACTGGTGTGCTGTGGCAAGAACTAAAGGTCTCATCATCCCTTTCCCAAGTTATTTGTGGTGTTATCCATTCCTGTTTGTCCCCACTGTGAAGCAGTGGCTTACCAGTTGGTTGTTGTGTCTGAAGAGGCATTTGGCTAGTTGGTTCAGCTCCATGTGGAGTATGGGAGACACAGGTTTGCGGCCACCACTGGGTGAGGGGCACAGACCATGTGCAGGCCCTGACCCTGGGGTGGACATTGGTGAGGACTCTTGATGTATCTTCCTAGTTCAAATTTTGATCAGTTGATGAAGCCTCTCTTGGTTTAGTAGTGTTATAAGCAATTAATATATGGAATAACGGGGAAGCATGAAGTGGCCCGTCCTCAGTTCTTGCTGCCACTCATGCTGTGTGATTTCAGTTGTTGCACACTTGTGCCTCCTGCTTTACCCTGAAGCAGAGCAATTTTGAAGGTTTTCCTGATGTCCAGCCTTGCCTGTGTGTATTGAAAGCAGGAAATAAAAGGAATGAAAGTGCTCCTTTAGGTAACACTACAGTGATATAAGCAATTAAAATATGAATTAATCTAACCAAGATGAAAATGCACGTTTTGAACAGAAGCTGTTGAAGTCACCTTGAACTTGTGCTTAGTGCTGTTTAACCTGGGTGATTAAAGACACTTACATACCATTAAAAACCTTATAATTCTAAATGAAATTATAGAATCATAGAATTGTTTAGTTTGGAAAAGACTCATAAGGTCAGCTGTTAACTCAGCATTGCCAAGCCGACCACTGAAACATGTCCCTCAGAGCCACATCTATATATCTTTTAAATCCCTCCAGGGATGGTGACTCCATCACTTCTGGTGCCCACTCCTGGGCATCCTGTTCCAATGATCGACAAGCCTTTCAGGAAAGAAATTTTCCCTAAAATCCAATCTAAACCTTCTCTGGTGCAACTTGAGGCCATTCCCTGCCATCTCGTCACTTGTTACCTCGGACCCCCACCTGGCTCCACCATCCCGTCAGGGAGTTGTAAGGAGTGACTTGCTATCATAGCAGTGTTTCTCTGCAAGTTTACAGTACAATTTTTAAGACATTTTCATTGTATTCAGAAAATGTCATCCAATATTGGTCATTTTGCTTTGTACATGGTATTCAGAATAAAAATCACTTAAAAAGACAGTCAGTGTTTACTATACACGATCGCCAGCTTTGCCAGCCACCAAATCCCCAGTCTTTTTTTTCTTAACCTGAGAATCTTGGGCATTATTAACTTGTCTAAAATATGTTCTAAAATGTCTTTGCTGTGAACTGTTCCTTCTTTCTGTTCCATCCATTAAATACACTAGTGGAAGCCCTCAGGCCTGTGGGGATAGTCCCTGCTCTCCCCTGGAGAACAGCAGCACTGATGAGTGGAACTCACTGAACTCCGAAAAATAAAATAATCTTCACACTGAGGTAAATTTTAGCCCTTTTATCCTCTCACAAAATCAGGATGGGCAGAGGGCTCATTACTACTGCTGCTGCTTGGCTATCCTAATGTGAGTGCAAACAGTTCTAGTGGTTGTTGGGAATTGCCAATTCTGGAATGCCAAACTAAACTTTTGTCAGAAGGAAACATGTTCTCACAGCTGCCATGGAGATTTGGTATTTCCCACCCATCCTAATAAGAAAACTTCTTGGAAACAATAATGCACTGGGAGAAGTAATGCTGTTTATGCCAATAAGCTGTATGTAAAAATGTTTAATCGCTTTCCCTCAGCTCCATTACTGTCAGTAAAGATCCAATGCAGTTTCCACTGACATGTGAAAGCTTCTTTTTAACTGTAGCTGGTGCTGAATTAGTTCCTAAATAAACCTCTAGTCATCACTTGAAAGGACTGTGCTAAGTATATTATAATGGAACTCATAATAAACACATTTCCCTGAACTAATGCTATAGGATCAAATACATCAGGTTCCTGTGTTAACCACTGAGCCAAGAGAGGGAAATGGAATTGAAACATTGCTTCTGTCACTTATACACAAAAGTGAGAGAGAGACATGCTTTCTCATTACAGGTACTTTATGGCTATGCTTAAATAAAACACCTTCTGTTGCCTTGCCCTTGAACTCTGTCCCCTTCAGCTAATTAAGCAGAACTCTATGAAAGAGAAATGTACCTCTGAGCTTGCCCTGCAAACTGTCGAGCACTCTACAGGCTCAACTCTAATCCTGCCATCAGGAGGGGTTTGAAAAGTTTAAATCAATTGTCTGTGGAAAATCAATTAGGAAGCAGAGAAGTTTGCCTTTGTGGCAAGTGGAACTGATTCAGCTGTGGAATGCTTTCTGTTCAGAAAGAGTGATATTTGAGGTCTACGACAGCAAATATCGGGAGAGACTTTCTACTCCATGACAAGCAACGAACCAGCCAGAGCTGCTTGCAGACCACTGACTCGATGCTTCAGCTGGTGACATCAGTTCTCCTGCTGTCATGTCTCTTGTGCTGACATGCTCCAGGCATTCTGGTAAATTCACTGTTCCTCCTTCACTCTGTTATTTTTGTGAAAACGTGAATTTAGTTGACAGTGCAAGTTACTGCAGCATTATACAACAGCCCAGCAAACCCCCAGCTTGTAGTGATAAGCATTTTCTGGTCAGTGGTGTGCATTTAACACTTTCCAGAGCTTGAAGATCATTCAGAACAAGTAAGAATCCTCAGTGAAACAAGTTAGTGTCAACAGTAAGTAATTTGGTTTCACTATGCATCAGATATCTCCAAGGGAGAAGAGGCAATGCAGTATTTCAGATTATTAGATCACAGGTTTGAACCATGTACTTTTTTCTCTTGCTTGTTAGTAGCAAGATAAGTCTTCAGGAATCCTTTTAAAAAGAAAACAATTCATAAGGGAAGGGTGGTTATGGAACTGAAGAACTCGATTATATTTTTTGCCCTCATTATAGCCTGAATAGTGATGAAGGAAGAAGACAAACAGAAGAGGTAAGTAACTGGTCAGACAGGGGGTAGTGGAATGAGTGAGGAGCACGTTTGCAGTTTCCACTTTCCCCATCTGACATTTACTTGTTATATAAGGTAGTATTGATATGACTTTTAAACAATGCAGGTCCAACATCAAAACTTATCAAAAGTAATTTGCTCTAAGGTTTTTTCAGGGCAGCGTCACAAAAATCCCACAGATTGGTGCCTTGCCACCTTTATTTGTAGAGTTATACAGCAAGTGTTTTAATTAAAAGTTGGTAGAAGTTAAATTAATTGCCCCTAGTCTGTTTCTAATGAGAAACAGGCAAGCTTGGTAATCTTCTAACATGTCCAGGAAAGCTGGATAAGTGTGTAAGTGCACCATACATTTTATTGATTTGTGTTAAAAATTCAACTAACTTCTGAAATGAAACCCATAAAAACCAAAGCACATTCTGGGATCTAAGAGTCTCTTTCACACGTAGAGTACTAATGTTGCTAAATTTCTTTTTCTTTGGATACGGAATAAAACCAAGAATATATAATAGTTAATACCCGGGATCTTCTTTTGAGAAACAATTACTTGATAATAGAGTTAATGTTTTAAAATTGCACATTTCATACTAGGGGTGTAACAGTCACCACCATGAAGGCATCTCTGAGACATAGAGGGTGAAATCCATCCCTCCTCCAGCTCAAAATGAAATCCGCCCAACAAATTTGAAGTCTAGCACAGAAATAAATGTCACCTTTGGTGACCACCAAATATAGCTTTGGTGGTGTTTGCAATGTATCTCACATTTTCTGTCAGAGTTACTGGAAAATACCAAGGTATCTCAGAAATCCTGACGGGGAATATTGATTGTGAAATGCTGGAAGAGGGCTGAGTTTAAATGCAAGCAGTGAATGTCAGAGGAGTTGCTGATGGTTGCAGTGTTCGCTGACAGCACAACGGAGCTTTCGGGCAGGATGTTACCTCCAAGGAGATAACTCTCAGCCCTTGCTTTGAGAGCTGAAACAGAGACAAGGAGTGACACACGCAGTTGCAGGAGCTTCCATGAAGCTTTAACTCACCCAGTCTGGGCTTGCTGCTGGCCATTCTCCAGAGGGTGCTGTGGTGGATGTCAGGCTGGGCCTGACTCACATGCAGGTACATGAGATCACAGCTATCACAAGTGTCAAGTCATATCTAGCTGAACTTCCCCAGAGTCAACCTTTCTGCTGTCATGCCCCAAAATGTAAGTACCACTCAGACCTGTAAGTACCTAAATATGGATTTAGATGCCTATCTTTTAAGCCCCTAAGATCAAAAATCAGGTTGCAGGTTTGATCTGTCTTGTGTTTACTCTCTGCTGTGATGAGTGAAGCCTCTCTCCACGGCCACCGTAGTCCCTGGAGAAGAAGCTGTCTTCTCTGTCTCTAAAACTCAGTTAGGTAGGGCCAGAGCTAGCCAGCAGCACAGAGCCCAGAGTCTTGTGGGGTTACTCGTTATAGGAAGGGATAAGAAGCAGGGAGACTAGACTGGCATGGGCATCTCTTCACTTGGCTTTTCTAAGTCCCTACAACCCTTAACCTGCAGGGTTGGGGACAAATTGCTGATGGTTTTGTGATGTGATAGCATAAAGGAGGGTAAGAGAAAGTAGTTCTTAGAGGGTAAAATCTAGGGGACAGTAATGTTCTGCTGGTGATCCCTTGTCCTGGAGGGCCTTTTTGCAGTGTGTGATCAAGGCCCCTGCTGCCCAGTCCTGGTGTTGTGCCTCCTCATTCCGCAACTTGAGTCCACTCAGAGTGCTACTGTCACTTCCTATGTATTCAGTGATGCTCTGTGAGCCATCACTACTGCTCTCTCCTTCCCCACCTCCTGGGAAAGCTTAACATGACCTCCCCTCTATCTCCTTCATGTCCCAACCTCTCAGCCAAAGATTTCCTCTGTTTCTGTGGCGTACCTGCTTGGAGGAAGCATTTTCTTCTTTCCAGCTTTCTTGTGCCCTTTTCTAAGTGCATGTCCCACTCTGCTCTGCCGTATTGCACCTGCTGGGTTGGTTTGCATCTTCCTTTTTAATACTGAAAACATGTCTTACCCTCATTGACCTCCTACTTAGTAAAATAAGAGCTATAGCACAGAGATGTTTATATGAAGCTGACTTATTATCCAAGACTGGAATAAGAAGTGTTTCTATGGGATGAGGCTGTGGGAAGAAGCATGAAGGACAGGCACTAATTGCCCTTTAAAGAACTCCAGCTTAATGCTCTCCTGCTGTTAATTCTTCATTTTCCTGATCTCTACAGGCAGTTTGAGGAGGTGGGGCCTATATTTGCTTGAAATTGATAAATGCTTTAATAAACTGATCTGTACAGCCAGTATCAGTGCAACAAAGAGACAGGCAGCTGGTTACGTTGGGACAAAGGGCTGCGCTTTGGTTGAGCAGCAGCCCTGTTTCATGTGCAAGCCAAAGTCCCTGTTGCTCAGGTACCTCCTCTTGCCTAATTAAATTGTCTGTGTGCTTTGGTGGAGAGCGATGCAAAGTGCAGCAGCAGTGTACAGTGCTTACCTAACCTGAGCGATTTCTGCAGCAATCACTGTAGGAGTTAGCTAATGGCAGGGTATGGGAGCCTCCTGCTGAGTTTCCATTACCTTGTAATTTTCAGCTTGTTCACGGCTGCAAGAATGTCCCTCTGTCTTGTAATTCCTCCAGCATTCATGTCTCATCTTCTCCAGGCTTGAAGTACGTAAGATGCTTTCTGCTGGGGGATTTATTGAGATAAGTTATTGAAGTCAAGCAGTGAGGCACGCATCCAATATTATGCTATTCATCTCTGAATTTATGTTCCCTCTTTCTTTTGAAGATCTAATGTAATCACAAACAATTTGTTTTGTATATGTTTAAAAATTCATAATTTTCTTGTACAATGGAAAGAAACAGCACTTGTAGCTCATTAGTGGTGGGACTCACAAAACATCTGGCTTTTCCTTTTGATGTAATTTCTATGTGAGTAAAATTCAGCCTTCATTCTGAGCGGTTCAAATGAGGAGGTGAAATTGCTCTGCCAGAAACCCATTGCATGTGCCCATGAGTCAGCCTGTGTAATCTTCCAAGTTTGAGACAATTATAATTTTTATTTTCCTCTGGCATATTCTGACCATTTTCCTGGGGTGTGGGAGAAGCCCCTTCTGCTGAGCCTTTCATAGGGTGGGTCTCTGCTCCTGGGCTCCTTCTTCTGTTAAAGCCCCTGGAGCTCCATGTGCTTGATGCTCTACAAGTGTTTCAGAGCTGAGAGCCTGGTCATGAGCTTCCAGCTTACAGGAAGTGAGAGAAAGGTGGTAGGATTGTCTGTACCCTACATCTGTGGGTGTTAGTAGAGATTTCAAGGGAGTGATTTACAACGATGCCAAGCACATAAAAATTCCATGAGGTAGCAAGTCAATTCAGTGCATCTGGAATCAACCAGACTGTGAGCAATCTGGCCAGTCTCACTTGGATGTCTGTGGTAGAGCTGGGAATTAACCAAGCCTTCTTCTTTCTTAACCACAAGCCAACCACTTATTTTGAGGAGCTGACATTTGACTGTAAGCTGAATGTTCAGAAAGAATAAAAAGACCCCGGGAGCCACAGCAGATGAAGAGTCAAGCACTGATCATAAGCAACAGTAGCAGTGGGCAAGGTCTTTAGGGCTTACTCCAAAGCACACTGGAGTCAGGAGGAGTCTCTTCTAAATGTCAGGTCAGGAACTTACTGCTGCTGTGTCAGATGTTAGAACTGTTGTTGCTGTGTACTGCTAACATAATACTGATTTTTTTCTAGGGCAACAAATCACACTGCCCAGGTTGATAAGGAGGAAAATGTGACCAGACAGCAAAATTGCCAACTTTACAGAAATGGTGAAACATCCTGGGTCTGCAAAATCTGTGTTGGGCAGGATGTATTTTCCTTTGCAGAGGGTTAACAATATTGTTGAACTATTCAGTTGCTCCTGACAAGAAAGGTGAGAAAGCAGCCATAAGCTCCACAGAGCTACACGTAAAACTTCAGAGGAGGGTTTACTGCCCAAGTGACTCAGCAGCAGCTGACAGCCCCCGATTCCACCTCCTGCCATGTCTGTCAGCCTGGGCAGATTAATTCGTTTATAGAGCTTAATCCACTTCCAGCTTAGTGGAAACTTCAGAAATTCAGTGGAGATCTGCACCTGACTGGGATGGCTGTTGCAGGGCTCAACTGATCTCTTTTCATAAAGATGTCCGTTTCCAAATGCATGCACGAAACAATGTGTGACAGGGGCTATCCTGCCACTGGGAGATGCTGACACTCTTCCTGAGATTAGCTTCATCCTTTGGATATGGACATGCACTACAGCCAAGGCACAGCCGTATGCTGGTGGTGGTGGATCAACTTGGCCTGCAGTTACACCTATTTCTCTCATTATTTACTGGCCTGATGTATCTATCCTGTTAGTCTGGCAGATTGCAGTTTACATTCCTGAGGCAAAACCTCATTTCCAAGGTGCATCGACTGGTTACAGCATCCTGAAAAGAGGTTTCACTGGCATGGCCCATCACTTGCTCAGTCTCCAGCTATTTGATCTCCCCTGTGGCGACCATGTCAGACAGAAAAGAAATGACTTCACAGAGGAATCTGTCTTTCCAAAAGGGATTGAAAACAGGCAGTGAAAAGTCATGCTGAAATGAAGCTGTGCACAGGCTGCTGATGGGGGCCGTGTCACAAGACAGTGTTTTAGGTCACTTAGAGAATCACTGGCAAAAGAAGGAGTAATATAAAAGTGAAAGCAGGATAAAAATTCCTTGGCAGGGTTCACACTACTACTTACTAGATGGTTAAAGCACACAAAGAAAAACCAAACTAAAATCTGAAATCAATCAATATAAAACCAGAATCCGCCCAAAAATTATCTATGTGGAACCTGGGGGGTGGAGGTGGGGAGTGGAGTAAAGGGTAAGGATAGTTAGGGTCAGAAAAAAAAGGAGTAAGGGAGACCCTCCCATTAAGGCACAATATTCAGAGTGGAACCCCTTGCCAAACTGAGCCATGGGTACTTGACCAATGTTTTATCCTTAAGGTTTAATAGCACTTAAATTTAAAAGCACTTAATCGACAGCTTAAGTTAAACAACTAAACAAAGGATTCATATAGAATTTACTGTAGCACAACAGTGACTCACTTACAGTCCTGCCTTCAAATCTAAACTACTTAAGAACCCAGCAGAGCAATATTCATGTTGTTATTCAGGCAAGAAAAATAAGTCTCCAAGGCTGAATATTAAAAACCAGGAGCTCTTTAGACAGCACCAGTTCCTGGGAGCAGCCGGTGTTTCTGATCAGCTCAAGAGGAGCTCAGTCCAGGTGCTATTTGTCAAGGCCAAGGCCTAATGAGCATTTTTAAGGGGATATTTTGGGCTGAGGGGGATGTTGGGATGCACCACCACAGGCTGGCACAGTGTCAGATGCCAGGACCCCAGAGCCATTCAGGTCAACGATGGTATGGGCACAGTTAAAGAGGCCTGGGTTTTCTGCTCCTATGGTCACTTTTTAATGTCTCTCTTGAAAGATTCCAGCTGGTCAAGGGCCATCTCTCACCATCCTAAGTTTGGTTTGGCTGCTTGTCCATGCTCTTACTCCTTCCAGATGATGAGCAAGGGGTCATTTCAGAAATCAGTGCTGTAGGGAAGCCAAGGCCTGTTCTTCCAGCTGCCCAGAGCTTCCCCTGCCAGGCCATGGGTTGCCTTGGGAGGAGGTTGCTTCAGACGCCCAAGGCTGGTAGAAGCTGCAGAGCTTGGGTGGCTTCAGTCCAGCTGTGGTTGTGGACACAGCTGAGGATGGGTCTCCTCATCCCCCAGCCAGCTCCCACCATCTGTGAGGTTCTGTTTTGCCGTACCTGGGTGTGGCTGAAAGGGTACCAGCTGCAAACTGTCAACCTGAGCCGTGAACCTGGGCTGTGACTCAGAGCTCAGTTTGTTCGCCTGCCATTAAGTATGTCTGGAGGAGACTTTATTTAAAAGATTCACACTCATGTGTGGCAGCCATGGTTTTGGCAGAGCTGAGAATGGACTTTATTGATATATAATGTGTGAATTGTTAGTGCATGGTCCAGAAGATCCTGTATCCCCAGTTTTGATCATTTTCAGTATGTCTGGGCAAGTGTGAGATGTTCTTGTCCTTGTCATTCTGCCTTGACCCTGATTGGCCAGGATCTGCCACAGTGTAGGCAGTCCTGCAACTAGCCCTTGTTTCTATAATTGGCCCCTGTTAGTGTCATGTTCCCTCCTGTTCTTCCCATTAGCTATCCCCTGTTGTCAATCCCATACTCCTCATTTTCTAGCACCTTCCCCCCCTGACCCTATATAAGTTGGTGTGCTACCTTAATAAAGAGGATAGCACTTCACCTTCTACTCTGCACGAACCGTGTGTGCTGTCATGTTCCGTTCCCCAGTCGGACCGTGGCACTTATGTACATATTTATTAATTTTTCTTTCCTTGCTGTAAGGCACCAAGTACTCATGTGCTCAAACAAAATTTTTCAAAAAACTTAATACATGTTATACAGCAATGAGTCCAGTCAGTTACAACTTTCAGAGGTATTTGTGAGGCCAGAGCAGAATTCTCCCAATAGTGCAGTTTGCAGACACACACCAGAAACTGCCAGGCACTGTAACATCACCTTGATAAAGACTATAATTACAAGCTGATTCAATGGCACACAATTAACCCGTAGTTAATATTTGTGTACAAAAAAATATCAGGAGGCATCATAATCAGTTCACCAGAGAAAAGCAGCTTTTATTAAAAATCCAGGCTATATTGCATTTATAATAACCTGGCAATTACAAGACACCTCCTGCTTTAAAAAAGCAACCTCGTGTTTTGGGCTAAGATTTTGCTTTTCATAATCTCTTTTTTGTGAGACTTGGTAGTGTTGGCTCTTTTGTTACTTAGGAAACTTTCTGAAGTCATGTCTCTCTGCCTACCCCTGGATTTCATACTCTGGGGAATATCTTAAAGGTTCAGGAATGCAAAAGTTGTTCTGTCAAAACAGGCTTTTGAGAACAGTAAAAATGTGTGCACCAAGTTTAATCCTGATGTAAACAGATGTCCCAGATCTACTGAGGGCAATAGAGTTGCTTCCCTTGTATTTACTCAGACCTTTCTCTAGTAATTTATTTTGTAGATCAAGAGTGTTATTTCAAGGACATGATAAAACATCTAATCTAAAGTTTATCTAGTTATTTCTGGCTTATGTTAAGCATATTTTGGGTTTCTCTGAAGACTCTGCAGTTTTACTAGTCAAAACCTGTCATATTTTAAATGAAGTGTAACTTGGAAGACATCTGCTTCTAGTATTGGTCAGACCATACTCAGACTTTATTTAGAAAGCCCTCTTTTGAAACAGAGGAGGTCACATGCACTCCCAAGTCCTTTCATTTGAATGCAGCCAGGATGTCCTTCAGCCTGTGTGTTTGTCACACTGGAATCCTATTCAGTGTTTGCAAAACCAGAATCTCATGGACATCTTCTCCAGGAAAGGGGAGTTTAGAGAGATTTCCATGCAGCAGATGGTGAGAATGCTGTGTCGTGTGTCAGCATGGAGAGCAAACAACAGCCAGCTGTGGGATATAGCAACCCTAAAAGGCAGGAGAATAAGAAAACTCCTAGCACAGCACATCCAATTGTGTGTGATATACTCGAGAGGGCATTGTTAAACAGTCAGGTCTTCAGTATTTTGCTCCAACATGTGATAAACATTTGTATGGCCTCTCGTAGGCAGCAGACTCCCAGGATGCACAGAGTTGTCGGGTCTGAGCCTCCAGACCCCTGTGCTGTGCGTGACACACCTGGGACATGTTCACAGCACACGGGGTGTGAGGAGTCAGGCTGGGCGCTCACCATGGGCTTTCCTGGCCCTGAGGCCCAACAACCCCTGTCCACCCCTGGCACAGCTCTCAGGGGGACTGGTTTGCAGCTTCATCAGCACTTACTGCACATTTTGCTGCCCAGAGCCGAGTTCAGCTCTACAGGAGTGAGTTTGCCCGGGCGAGGGCATCGGGCCTTGTAGTTCACACATGAGGAGAGGGTTCCTTCTCCCAAGGACAGTCCTGAAGCAGGGATTTTGCATAGTGTCATGTTTTTCAGTGCTGTGTTTTCAGTTGCACAGCTCAGGCTATTTGTAAGATAACCCCATCTGTCTCCTACAGAGCTAACCTGCTTCATCTCCCCACTTGTGCCTCTGGTTTGTCTGGCGGTTACCCAAGGACTTGGGTTAAAGGATCAGTATTTGTAAAGGGAAATAAATCGCCTGAGGTATTATTGAACCTGTGTCAACTGTTTAACATAAGGGTTTTCATTAATTTATTTTTTATTCACTTATTTGTTGCACCTTCCTGTAAACATGTGGCTGTAACCACTGGGGCACGCTGTGGTTTGAAGCACTGCCCAGGCAAAATGTGACTGCTTTTGTCTTTCCCCAGAGCTCTCAGAGCTTCAGATGGAAGAAGATGAAGAATTAAAAAGTGATCTCATTATGCTCTATTGTGCATTAACAAAACCCTGGCACTAACACAGTAAATACAGATGGGCGTGAAAATAATTGCTTGCAAGTCAGATTTGGGTTTTTCCTCTCACTTTTATTGTATGGATGCAGAAGGGAATATTAGTGAATTATGGTATGGGAAAGTAGGTCAACATCAAACTTAGGATGGAGGGGAAATGTGGTCGAAAAGTACAAGACTGACCCTCTTGGAGATGGGCAATTGAAAGGTATACTGAAATTACAGCCAGAGTGATCCCATAGATCTTCCTCTGCTTGTACTTTTGAAGAGCTTGGTTGTGAAACAGTTATATAGGCAAGTCACTTAAAAAAAAAAAAAAAAAAAAAAAAAAGGGAAGATCCCTGTATTGATTTAGACAGAAAAGTCAAATGTTTCTGTTGCTGCAACAAATTTTGTGCTAATGAATTAAAAAATATTTCAGGAGCTTCTGGCTTTCAACATGACATGCCAAGGGAATGTGTGTCCTGGAGGAGAACCACCCAGTGTGGCAGGGGGTGGTGGGAGAGGATTAATGACTTTGCTGCTGAGCCACGCACAATGCCCAGCGTCAGGAGGGCTTTGCTTTAATGAAACCTTCAGCCCTCTGCAGACCCTGAATAGCAGCTGCAGAGAAGCTCAGCACAACAGAACAAGGGTCAGCCTGAAAAAGTGGAACTGGAGTTAAAAAGTGGCAAAGAGATAAGGAGACAGCAAGGGTGTAAGGGAGAAAGTTGTGGGGGTTTTGCCTTTGGTAACAGCTGATTGCAGCAGTCCTTGTTGGGCAAGGCAGCATTCTGGGAGATGAGGTTTGCATGCAGGGATTTCAGTGCATTGTCCCAGGGACTGGCCCACTGGTGAAGGGCTGTAGCTGATCCATCCTGTTTGCCTCATCCTTATTTCTGGGCCTGCACTGATGAAGCAGAGCCTCATCATGAGAGGTGCCAAAACAACAGAGATCAAACACACTTCTTCTGCCCCAAGGTGGTTACAGTTTCCAGGTAGGAGAAAAGGCAAGGTTTATGTAAAGCAAAGGAAAGTAGGTAGAAGACATGAGGTGAAGTGCTACTGTACCACCTGTCTTCCTTAATGCCAAGAGCTTTGGGGAAAGTAGGCATAAAACACATCAAACTCCACACTTTCTCTAAACTTCACTGTTCTACAGTTAAATGGATTGAAAAAGGAAAAAAGTGTCATTTCTTCTCACAAGTGGTGTAAGGAGTGTTGACTCAGTTGACTCCGCAGTTTGGAAGAGTGTTGGTCTGATTTAGCTCTGGGGAATGCATGTACCAGTTATGGAACAAGAGAAGTTTTCCATTAAGCTATTATGGACCACTTAAGCCTAGACAGCAAACTGGAAAGGAATTGTCCCATGGCCAACCTGATAAATGACTCGATGCTCAGATGGAGACACAGTCTTTGAGATCCAAAGTCTTTTTCATTACAGGTGCATTTGCATGCAAAACTCCAGAGAGATGAGGATTTTTTGAACACAAGAGGGACCAAGAATTTTAATTGAAAGGAGTCACGCCTCTTCCTTAATCACACCTTGATTAACTTTTTTAACAATTGTCACAAGTATCTCCAGCACTGTGGCAAGGACATTGCATAACTCAAAAACCTGGGCAAAATTTTGCACATAAGCTTCTCTAAAGAGAGAGGTGGAGCCTGGGAAGCCTCTGGTTTCATGGCCTGATGCAATCAGGGAACATAAAATTTTGCTTACCTTAAATGCTTTCATTGGTCTGATTTTTAAAGGAATAACCTTTAACACAACACGCCTGCTGTAGTGTCCTGATAGTATATCGACCTGCAGAATCTCTCAGGTTTTTAGGCTAATATAGATTTTGCTTTTTAAGAGTCATGGATTTGTCTGCCTTTTAAATACCTGTGTGCTTTTCTCCTTGAGTAGCCACTGTGGTATTGCCTCTGAGCCAGAATCCGCCCTGTGACCTTGGGCACAGCTTTTACCTTCTTCAGCACTTTTGCTGCTTGGGCTTTGGGGTGGGAGTACCGCCACACATCTAGAAAATGATGGTATGCTCTGTGGATTTGGCTGCAAGTGGCCTGAGTGAAGCCACCTGAAGTGCAGGTGACTGATGTGCTATTCATGTGTTACTGTAATATCAGTGCTCGTTTTCTTCACGTGGATAATTGATGCTGGATCAAGCACTAATCTGAAATGAAGTGACGTGAACCTGGGACAGGACTGGATAGCAGCACTGGTGCTTCAGCTTTCCCCGTGCACTGAGATCAGTATATGGCCTGTTCTGTATTCCAGAGTGGGATCAAATGGAGAGCAGATTGCAGTGGTTGACTTTGGTTGGGTGGGATCAGGTGGGTTTTCCTCCCAGCGGTTTTGAACAAACGCAGCTCTGCGCACTTACATCGCATGGCACGTTGGAATTTGATTTTATGGATTGACAGGGATTTCATTCAACAAAGGGATTTGCATAAAATGGCTAATTGTTTATGCTGTGATAATACAAAAGTCAATAACAGTGTCGAGGGGAAAAAAGGACAGATCAGTGTAGAATGAAAATGCCTACCAGGAATCTCATGATCTAGAGAGGTGAGGCTGGGAAGAAGCGGGTGCAGGCTAACAAAAGAGTTCCTACTCTAGCACAGGGCAGAAGCCCCAGATAACCCAGCAGAAAGGTGCCACCTGCAAGGTGAGTGGTGGATGAGTGCCACCCCAAGGAAAGGGTGTGACACCTGGAGGGACAGAGAACCATATAGAAAAGAAAAGAAAGATGTTTTGTCTGAATAATAATGCAGGAAGCTTGGGCTTATTTATCTGCTTTTGAATTTTAATGATCAGTTTGAGTGATAATTACAGAATTTCTATATTTATATAAAACCAGCACATAAAATAGCACAATTTGATATTTATGAAGCGCTAGTTTTCCATAAATACAGAGATTTGTTAATGAGCGCTGGGAACTATTCATTAAAATTCAGAAGTAGATAAATAATGAATTGGAATTGCTGTTTATTCATTAAAATCCTTAAAAAAAAAAAAGGAAAGAAGAATATCTCCTCACTTATTGTTGATGAATCCAGCCTGTTTTATAAGCATTTTGTTTTAATTAATAGCATTTGACACTATTAGTGCCAAAATAGCAGAGAGTCTGCATTAAAGAGTAAGTCTGCATTAAAGCTATCTGAGGCCCTGGATCAGACAAATTTGGCTCCAGTATGAACATCCCTGATTGCCACGGCCATCGGTGCATCCCCAGTGGGGAAGCAGGGGTCAGCCAGTCAATGCCTCTGTGATGTGGGTCCTGTATAGACCTGCTGCTTCTCCACGGGGTTTCTGTGCTGCTTCTGAGGGAGGATTTATCCCCCTCCAAAGGAGGATTTTGCTGATGAAATTTCAACAGAACAATAGATTTCAAAGGAAAAGCACAGTTTGAATTTGGTACAGGTCATAGGTTTTGTGTCAACCTATCTGCAAACTCAGCTAAAGATAATTACTGCTTATATTCGGGTCCTTAGTTTTCCAACCTCAATTCTGAACGTTTGAACTGACAGCTGGTCTTCTCAGGAGATGAGAACTTGGCCCAGATTTGAGGCCTTGGTTGTGGCAGGGCTCTTTGGGCCCCTCTGCCCTGGCTTCTGAAAGGTGGGGAACATCTCTGCCAGTAATGTGGAGTTGGGCAAGGACACTGTGCTGGGGCCAAGGGGTTCAGCCCCTTTCTGGCATGAGCCAGATGGGTGGAATGATGTTGGCAAGAAAATGGACAGATGTGTGAAACATCCCTTCACACCACATGCATGTACCCCTGGAATTTACCATCACTTGGAGGGTATTCACACTGGAATTTACACCTCATCCTTGTAAGTGAGGCTGGCTAAGGCTTTATGTAACTGCTGGAATGGTTTTGCTGTGCCTGGAAACCCGGATATTTATATTGTGTAGCTGACCGCTGAAAAATCTGGAGCCACATCATGTTGCAACTAGGGCAGAGGCTGTCAGGAAGCAAACTTCCAGACAAAGCCCTTCATTTGTAGCATTGTCCTTTTCTCCCTCCCTACCTGTGACTGCCTGTTTTGTTCCCTTTTATTGCTTTGTTCCATATATACCTGTGCTTTTACACTCTTTGAAGTGTCCTCCACGGTGTGGAGATGACTGCTCTGAATGCTGATGAGTCTCTGGATGCCTGGACAGTGTTTTGTTCGTTTGGGGGTCTTTGGGAGAGCTCACCTACTTTCCCATGGCCAGCCCAGGAGTGTGGGGTCAGAGCCAAGGGGGTTTTTCCCCTTGGATTTGGGGTTGTTGGATCGGGCTCTGCGGGGAGCTGGCTATTTTTTTCAGGCTCTCACTGTGGAGTATAAGGGGAAAATAATGCTGTCAGCTGCGTAACTGTCAAGAACACGAGGTAAAGGGTTGTCAGGGAGAACGTGGAATTGGAAATGAGGATTCAGGGGCCCCTTTAAAAGAGCTCTTGTCTCTTTTTGAAACCAAGACAGACAAAACGGGGCTTAGTATATTAAAAAGGGTCTTAATTACATTTGTGCTGTAAGAGGTCCCCTCTCCACCTTTCATTCCTTCTGTCTCTCCTTGACCTCTTGCCTTTTCCCAAAAGTTGGATTTAAAACAATAAAATGGGGGGTTATGTAGAATACCAAATCAGCTCCTGTGGGGAACAGAATTAATTCTACTCAGGAGCAGAAAATGAAACCCAGAAGCATCAAAGCGTAGACATAAATTCAATATCCCACTGAGCCCATCACTTAGAATACTTCACCCTTTCGTGTATGTCTACCTTTCAATCAAATGTAGATGTAGGGAAAGGGTTTGTTTTACTTTAGCCTGGTGTTGCAAAAGCAGAAGGGAAAGAGCAGCAGCAGTTGCTGTCTGTTTGCTGTGTGAGGTTTATAATTTCACAAATGCCAGATACATTAATCCAACCTGTCATGTTGCAGCTCTGTTTATAGATCAAATGGGATTTAGTTGAAGCTTTCCTGAAACATTTAAATAATGTGACTAGAAATGTAATATTTGGGAAAATGAATATTTTAGAGGTACCATTTGAGGCTCTGATATATTAACACCTGCTATATTAAAAAGGAACAGAAAAGAGATGGTAGAAATTCTGCAAAACATACCACTAATTCACACTGTGTTAGCACCAGGAATGTGGCCTGACTCTGGCTCTGGCTTGGCTGGGTGGGCTCACCTATGGAAATTGGAGTGAGATGGTTTAGTGCAATTACTCCTCTGCAGGGCTCAACATTTTGTATACTCTCACACACTTGGCTGGAAAGGATCTTTAAAAATTCCTGCAATATTATGCCTGTTTTTTTCCCTGTATTTTTCCCAGCCTACGCAGTGTTTGATTATCCTGTATGTGGGAGAACTGGCCTAATCTATTGTCTCTTTTTGCCCAGTGATGTCTGTTTAAAAAGAAACTGAAATGCCACTTTTCAGAGGTGTAATTTCCCAGACACTGGACATGCAGCACAAAAGTTTTGTTGAGCGGGAGCACCATGGACCATGTGACTGAATAAAGAGCTGTTATAAAACACCTGTATATGTTGACGGAGGGGCTCAGGGTACAAATGCACACGACCTATAAGATCTGCAATATGTCCGATTTATTAAAAGAGTT
>JAWMRA010000048.1:8851187-8870425 GCA_035584735.1 Pseudotriccus pelzelni
CTGGGGAGTCTTTCTGCTGTGCCTTTTGCAACCGGACTTGTCTGTCTCGCATTGGCCTTCTCAGACCTCAGCGCGCTTGTAGCAAGTGTGGGTAGAGCCCTTCCCAAATCTTCATTCGTGAAGCCTAGTCATGACGATGAAAAGAATTAGTAAAATCCTCTCTTATAACATTCTGACATGTGACAGGATGCTGCTTGCATCATGTCATGATATTTTCTTACCCTTCCCCCATTTCATATTGCAATTGATATCCAATTATGTTTTCTATTAAAGCAGAGGAAACTGAATAAAATGTTTTCTGATAACCACTCTGCAACATCGTGACACACCGTTTTGCCTCATCTTGCATGTATGGAGCAGTGTTACTTATTTGTTATGGGACTGAGTTCTACTGTGAATGTCACTTGTACATATCCTTCAGTATGAGCTGTTGCAATAGCATCTCAGATTTAGCTAGAACAAGCACAAACGTAAATGTAGCCAGACAGTTCACTGTTGATTACACTTATGAGGACACGAGTGTACTTTACTCCTTTTGTTGTTCACTGTAGTTTATGCACATTGGATTCCTTATGTGGTTACATTTATGTAAGCATTTTTTGGCAAAATGCTCCTTTTAGAGAGTCCTGCTATATTTTGAGATAAGATACCTTCAATCTCATGGAATGAGATTTTTAGGAGACTAAATACTAACATACTCAAAGGAAAGAACAAAAGTCAGCATGTATTCTGTGAGTACCTGTTTTATTTTTTAATTCCTTTTAAGTGGTCCACACTCTGGAGGCCAGAGTTGCATTGTTCTCTTGTAAATGCATAAGCACATATTTGCTACTTTTTCCTAATTTTCTAAGGAAATTGGTTAAAGTCTAAGATTTAAGGACTGATTTAAAATGTCTGACACTAACAGTTGTAACTGATATCATCAACAAGGCCAACCTCATTAAATTTATTCTGAAATTTTATTGTTTTCAAGGAGTTTCATGTTGACGGAGGGGCTCAGGGTAAAAATGCACACGACCTATAAGACTGGCAATATGTCTGATTTATTAAAAGAGTTTTGACCTTTTATAGTTTCTCTATACAAGGTCTCATGACTAGGTGCACATAATTGGTTACAAGCTACTGTCCAGATGTAAACATAAATTACAAATACACTTTTAATTGGTTTATAACGTGTATCTAGTCAAAATGAGATAATTATTTACTTTATCAAATCCCACCTTCTTCTTGGCACTAATTTCCTTTTGTTCTGGCTAGGAGACTCGCAGCCATCTTGGCAGTTACAGTTTACAGTGTCTATAAAGCTATATTAAAGCAAAGTTTATAAAACTACGGAATGCAATATAAATTGCTCATATTTTCATCATGTTCCTTTCACATATGTAGGACTGACTTATTCTGCACCCAGGACATCTGGTTACAGCATGAACAGACACATCCAGAGCAGCTCTTGGTTTTGGTCTTGTGCATGTGAGGGGGACAGCAGGGACCAGACTGCTCTAGGGGCAGCCCACAATGATCACTGCAATGAATGGCATCGTCTTTGTCAGTTTGACACTGAAATGGAAACAAAATAATTTCAAGCACATTTTCATAAAATCACGGGATCACAGAATCATAGAATATCTTGAGTTGGAAGGGACTCACAAGGATCATCCAGTCCAGTTTTTGGCCCTGCACAGACACCCCAGCAATCCCAGCATGTGCCTGAGAGCATTGCCCAAATGCTTTTTGAGCTCTGACAGCCTTGGGGACATGACCATGGGGAGCCTGTTCAGTGCCCAGCCATCCTCTGGGGGAAGAATCTGGCTGGCAGCAGTGCTCTTTGGGTAGGCAGCTGTGGAGAGATGCACCCATGCTGGAACAGCTTTGGAGATGGGCTGTTAAGGGTGATCAAGAAGATGAAGAGCTTCTGTCCAACAAAGCAAGCTTTGGTAGCCTGGCTGAGCAGAGATATGGTTGCTCTTTCTAAGAGCACAGGGAGAATGGAAGTTTATGCTGTGATGGTGAAGAGCCTTTGAAGAGAACAGATAGTTATAGACTGGCCATCAGTAAAGTGGAAACCACAGGCTATCACAAGGAGGAAGTTCTGGAGCAGCCTCTGTGTCCTGGGAGTGTGGGATGTACACTTACCCAGTCCTGTAACAAAGCTTCTCTGCTTCTGGAAGGGTTTGTTGGACAGGGTTGCTTCCTGCAATCACAGGAGACTGGAGCCACAGGCACCTGAGGCTGAAGTGAATTCCCCCCAGCCTGGTCCAGCCAGCTGAAGGTTGTTCACATTGCCTGGGGCGACAGTTTGCTAAAGGTGGCTGAGGGTTACATAAAGACAGACTGTAGGATGGGGGGGAGGGGATTTCTACAGAGATATGCATGAAGAAAAAGAGGTTTATTTAGTGTTTCTGGATACTGTGGGAATAGCAATTATATACTGGGCTGAGAAAAGAGCTACTGGCACCTTCATGTTCGTGGCTGTATGTTATTCTTCAGTCTCATCAGGGACATCTAGAGGTATCAGCATGATCTTTACCAGGGACTGGGTGCCAGTGTTACCAGTTTAATGTCAATACTAATGACTTTGAAAGAACCTTCTGGTTTTGGCTCTTCTGCTGGTCCACCCATTTTGAGATAGTATAGTGGAGAATGAATGAGAGTTCAAATGCTTGCTGGCTTTTATTTGCAGAAAGAACTTGTGAAGCTTTGGACAAAAAATCGCTGCCATTTTAACATTTGTTTTTCCTTTAGCATGCAGTATGGTAGTTGATAGTAACATGGCATTTATATTTTCCAAATCAACAGTCAGGCTAGCAGGGGCCCTGATTCTCGGTAATTTTGAGGTTTGGATGATGTTTTTTCACTCTTTCCCAAACCATACTAACCTGTCTTCCCACTCACAGGCATTCACTAGGTCATTTTCTGTCTCATTGTACTGTCTAACACTTTGCAAACTGTCTATCTCTTGAAGTCCATTATACATATGAAATGGGACTTCCCTTCTAGCTTCTGTTCTTAACAAAGCGGAGAAAATAAATTAGAAGCAAACTTACAGGCACTGTATCTTGCATGACACAAAATAGTTCCTTCTTGTATCTTCTGCTTTTTTTCCCACCTCTCTGAATTTCTCTTACGTACTGTCACAGTGAGAACTACATGCTGTGAAAAATCACAGTGTCTGTGTTATGTATTTCTGACAAGCCCTGGTATTATCCAGGGAACAATCCATTGCTTCCATATCGAGAGGTGAGAGCATGTGCCTTTAACTCATGTTAACTTACCATGATTTCAAATATAAACACTTCTCAGAAGTGGGTAAGTAAAATTGAAGGCATTAGGATTCTGTCATGTCCGGTTACAGTCAACCTTCACATTGTAGCCTACTTCTGAGAATAGGGAACAGTGGGGTTTTGATCCAGTCCTTTTTTTGGCTGAGCTAAGCAGCTGTTGAAATATCTCAAAGAAATAGCTCTTTTTTTGCAAAATATTTTCCAGGTGGGAAATATCCTCCCAGATCTCTTAAGAAACTGCTAGATCTTAACTTAGGTTCAATTATAATAGTGTCTGGTTACTTGGGACTGGATTTGGATAAGCCTTTAGGACAGCCTAGACAGATTTCTGGACGTGCTTAGAAGACCAGGTCTCTGGTGAATTTAGATCCTGTTTTCTCAAGATGCCTGATGGAGTGGGATTTCCATGACTTCATTTTAGGCACCAGAATTATCAAGGCTGAGGTGGCAGGAGTGCTGAGGATCATGTCTTTCCTTGCCAAGGGTTGCAGTGATGGTGTGGATTGTCAGCAGCAGCCTTGCCTGGAGCCAGAGCTGCAGCTGGGATCCCCTCCTCTGCCAGAGCCCACCTGGGGCAGGCTGATACAAGCATTAACCTCTCCTGTACCTACCACTCACAGCACTGAAAACGTCATGTTCCTGAGCGCCCCTGGGGGGTCACAGGCATGGACTGACAGGATCCCCTCAGACCTCGCAGAACACCCAGGCTGGGTTTTGAGGACTACTCACCCTAAACTCCTGTTGCCTTAAACAGAGGGAGTTGCAAACTGGAGCACTTGGCTGTGAGTAGACCTGTCCTAAGGTCACTGGGCTCCTCAGCCCAGCACTTCGGCTGGGTTTTGAAACCAAGGAGGAGGGATCCTCACTGCTGTTTCCTCTGTGGATGTCAGCCTAAGCACCTTTATTGTTTTGAAAATCCATATAACATCTTTACCCTCTCTGCTTCACATCTCTGATCATAGAAACACTGTTTGAGGAGAGAATGACTGCTTTGGGGCAGCAAGCCCTGTCCCTGTCTATTTCTGCTCATAAATCCTGCTCATTGATGCACTGCTCATGCAGAGGAAGTTTCTGCTGTGCCTATGCACTTGCAGGAGTAAGACCCAAAGCAAATCAAGTTATCCATGACATCAAGACACACTTGCAAAAACAATTTTAATCAATTACAACTACAATTGCATGCTGAACAAGCTGCAACTGGATTGTCTTATGTACCAGCTGATCATATTGGGCATGTAAGATTAAATTAAAGTTTTCTAATTGCATTTAGGAACATACAAAATACTACAGTCTAAAGTGTAGCAAATTAATTCTTCAGGCGTAGCCTAATTGGGTGGAAATTGATTTATCATGTTTGGGCCAAATGAGCCAGTAAGGCATAACTAGCACAGGCGAGGTAAGGAGAACAACGTCTGTGTCGGTAACATTTAGAGAAAAGAGAATGTCTAGAAGAAATGAAGGGTGTTATGTTGAAAAGTCTCTCTGAAGAGGGAAGAAATGATACATTCAGAGTCTCCATTGTTCATACATACAAAGTGACTGAAAAGCCTCTGGTTATTTCAGAAACTCCAGGAGATAGTTAGGTCAGCAAGGGAAGGAGAAAATTACTTTTTTAGGCTCTGTAAATATTGTTGTTCTGTAAAAGGAGATTATCTGCCAATCAAGCCATTATACTAATGCATTGTCAAAATGGGTATAAAATTGCTCCTCTGTAAGAGTTGTGCAGAATCTTTAGACTGCCTGGCAGTTGAGCCAGGCTGGAAGGCATCCACAGGAAAGAGCGTGTTCTCCATAGGAGACTGCCTCTTTGAGACTAGTTTCTATAGCTCTTTAAATTCTCTATAGACCTGATTAAACTGAATAGCACCTGCCTATAGTAATGGCACAGAAAGCCTTTGAATGTATCTCCCTGATTCACCTTTTGCATAAGGTGAATATTCCCTTTCATTAACATACGTTCAGCCTCATTTTGACTGCCAGACTGGGGAACTCACAGTTGTGATGGCCCAGAAAGCACCTGCCAGGAAAACACGTGCTGGAGACTGTGGATAGAGAGCAGGTATCATTTATGGATTATCTGGGTTGTTGGCCCCCTCCTGAGGGTCCATGTTATTTTCTGGGTGTATCTTCCCTCTGCCTTAACATCCACATAGGAGAGATTGAATATTTTCCATTTACCCAAATATGGTATCAGAAAAGAGGATTTTCATACTGAACAAACTGATTCAGATTGCCTATTGTACATTTTAAAGAGATGCTTAATACTATTAATAACATGAGTAAAATTAAATTTGCTTATCAGAATGAGAGGAAGAATAAAGTTTATTAAATCTCCGCACCAAAAGCACTGACATACTAAAAATAACAAGTCTTTATTAAGGAGAAGCTAATTTGCCCTAAAGAATTGCTTTATTTGTGTAAATGGGCCAAGGGCTCTTGTTGTGGGAAGCACAGAGAACATCTCCCGAGCAAGAGCAGAGCTGCTGTTTCTTGAATTTTATCTCCACAGGTTCTTGTCATTCTGCCCTCCAGAGAGTGAAATGGGGAAAATTTGGGGTATAGACACACAAACTGGGGGCAGATACTGCTGCCTTCCCAGATTAGGGTTCCCTTGGACCAGTCACACTGAGCAGCCCATCCAAAAGCCAGTGAGGGATTGAATGACTTGATGGCTTTCTGTTTGCTCCCTTTCTGCCAAAGAGAACACAACAGACCTGAGGCAAGGAGTGTCATTTCCTGGACAGGTTGTCCTCACCATAGATATTAAACAGCTGTGGAAAATTCACATTTGAACTTGGTCCTGACCTTGCAGCTCACAGTAGGTTTACCTTGTGAACCTGTCAAGAAAATAACGTGCGGCAAAGCAGAAGAGGGGATGGATTGGATTTACTTCCATTTCTTTTTGTTTCTTTCAGCCTATCTGTGGATTTCCAGAGTAAATTTAGGCAAAGCAAGTCTTGTTTTCTGGCTTCACAGGGCACCAAAACATAGTGTAACACAGGATGCAGTAAGAGCTCGTGTGTCTCACATGCAGTGCCTTCCCCTGTCTGTGATGGTATTTGAGGTTTGTTGTTCAGAACATTGTTATTCCAAGCTGTCCACAGTTGCACAAAGAAAAAAGTGGAATATTGCCCCTTTTAACTTTGCAAGCTATTGGCACTTTGCTTGGATGATATCTTCCCATTTATGGGGAGAACCTGGCTGCTGAATGCAGCCAGATCTGATGGGGAGCCCGGGGCACACAGCAGTGCTGGCAGGTGGCAGATGCAGTGACACATTCTGACAGTATTTCAGTGACTAGGTATACAGTTCCACACCCAATGTTTTTTAAAGGTATCGTCTTCAGTATTCAATGTTATGTTTTCCTTTGCTCTTAGGAGAACAGCCCTTAGGTACAGTATGTATTTGAACAAGTGATATTTGTAAGACATGTGTTTAAAGTTTTCAGTCAGTGCTGTCGAACACACAACAGCAATTGGTAATCTGGATTTATATTTAGATACATGTCGCCAGAGCCCAAAACAGGACTTAGCCATGCCATGCCATGGCTTGGAAATGGGATGTCTCCTGCCCAGCTGTGCTTTCTGTTTTTTGGGAAAGCAGTGCAACTTTGCAAGCTGAAGACCCACCACTGGCATAACTGTGCATGGCTTTACCAAAGCCACTGGGTCTGCTGTGCATTAGATCAGTTGTGGATTATCCTCAGAGCCTTAAAATGTTCCACTGAGTGACTCTGATCACATCCTCTCCTCTGGTGGAGCCAGACCAGAATAGGAATTGAAGAGCAGAAGGAAAAGGCCAGAGATAGACACACTCCTGAGCAATCTGATGCTGTAAAAGTAAATCTCTGTGGAGGCATCTGAGATTATTTAAAGGAGGTGGTAAATGACTCAGAATAAAAACAACATAGTTGGGAATCACCAGCTGTGTTTTCCTTTGTACGATCTGTCAGTGCTTGTTTGCTGTGTCTGGCAATGAAAACAGAGCAAAACTCCACTGCTGGAGTTCACAGGTTGCCAGACTTCTGGGCAATGAGACACTCTTGAATGAGAAGCTACTGCTCAGAAGGGGAGAGACCTCCTGCTTGATTCCTCCTCAGCAGCCTGTTTTGGGGTCAATGAGTCCCAGTCTCACGGATTAACTGACTTTGTAAGGAGATTTCCATAAGTGCTGTTGTTATAAATGCTTAGCAGTAGCTGCTGCAGAGGTGACTAACACGTGTTGTATCAAAAGGTTATGTGCCTCTCGGTAGCTGGTAGTTAGACATTCCTAAGCAGCCTGTGCTTCTGCTGGTCTCATGATAATCTGTGCAAACTGATTAGCTACTTATCCAAGCACCCTTTACCTATCCCTTTAAAAGCTGTTTATAAATATACCTCTAATACAAAACACTCTCCCTCAGCTTCTTTCCTGACCTTGGGCACAGTGCAAGAGGAATCAAGTGTATTAATTCCTTGGAAGTCCAGCTAATGATAACAACAATACTGAGCTTGTATGTGGATCCTGTGTGATTCAGTAAGGTTTCCATGGGACCATGGGCTGACTGTGTGTGTGACTGCTCCTCATCCCACATGTGTCACTGCACACCAACACAGGGCTGCTCTGGCTCAGAAAAGAGGGCAGGATGTTCCCAGTAGCACAGTGTTTCTCCCAGTAGCTTCCCAGTTCTTTTATTGCGCTGCAGGGGGATGCCTGCTGGCACTCTGGACTTATTTCACACAAGCCGCTTCTGAAGCAGCAGGACTGGAAATCAAGACACCTGGGAAGGTAAAGCCCATATGATGTTATGACTGACCTGCCTGCCAATGCTCTTTGTGCAGAGACAGAGCACTCTGCTTGCTCTACCAATTCATCCTCCCCCTCATTCCTGTGATCCTATTTCTAGGGGGTCCTCAGGTCACCATCAGCCCCTTCACTCAGCCCCTCAAGAGGCTTCAGTCTTGTTGGCCTCCACTCCCTGGGTTCTCCCTGCCCCAGCACTGCCTCAATGAGATCTGCCACGTCCAAAGCAGCCCCACAGGGCCAGGGGGGCGGGCATAGGCTGAGATCGGGCAAAGTGTAGCTGCAGAGGCCCATCCTCCCTCCTCACGTGGCCAAGCATCTCTTCCCCAGGCGCTTCTGAAGAGATGGTGCCTTTGGCAGTTCCCTGTGTTTTCCAGCTATCTGTTTTACTACCTGTTTCTGTCTGAGCAGGAAGGAGCTTGGAGCTCATTCAGCACTGAAGGGAGCACATGCAGAGATAAATCTTCTGCTAGTGTAAATGAGTCCAGCCCCACTGTTTCCTTGAGCTGTGGGAGCTCCTGTTGTTCACATCAGCTGAAAATCTGTTACAGAGCTCAGCCAAAGGCTCTGGAAGGCGCGGTTTCTAGTCAGGGTACTTTCTTCTTTGTGAGACGGCTAAATGTCCCAGTTTTCCAGAGGATGGTGTTCATGGCTAGGAGGGGTATAGAACAGCAGGCTCTGATGTGAGCGTGGACCTAAATTCTTCCAGTTACCACAAACCCTGCAGGTATAATGACTGGAATTTGCCAAAATATGCAGCATAAATATGGTGACTGGATTATGAAAAAAGAATAAGGTAGGAGAAAAGCGAAGGGAAAAAAATATTTTCATTATGAAAGATGCTACTGAAAAAAATCCCAAGCTACAATCTACCCCACCCCCAACCTGAATTAAAAGAAGACTATCCAAATTTTAGCCATCTCTAGAAATTACTCCTTGCAAAGTAGAAGGATTTCATTGACAACAAGTGGTTTTCATCAAAGAGAGAGAAACTTTATAATTTCAAGGTTTTAATAGCTCTACTGATGCAGGTGGTTCATTTAAAAACAGATCATAGCAGAGCTGTTTCAAAAACATTTGAAATAATTTCAGGCGGGATTACTGCAAGAAATCACATTTATTAGTCACTGAAGCACTTTTCAGGTGTCTGTCCATATTTCAATCATGTGAATGGAGTAGTCTCTGTGATGCCAGTTGTAGACCTTGCCTATCAAGGATAATTTTGCCTCTTTTCTCTTTTCCCTCTTTTCCCTGGTCTCTAAGCAGGCCCTACACAGGTATTGAACCCTCTTTTTTACTCTCAGGACTTAACTAAATAAACCAGGTTTGTCTTGACTCCATGACATTTGTTTCCCCTCTTGCAAGAATATCTACACAGTGGCAAACCATCTGTGATCAGGCAAGATTTATTGTTTCACTGATTCCTGGAACCAAAAATATTAATGATGTAAAATATTGATTTGAAAAAACAAACCTCAAAGTTGCTCAGTGAGCCTCTCCTCCAGACACAATGCTCAGATGTCCATCTATTTTCCATTTTCATATTTATTGGTAAATGAAAAATCAGGCATGTCAAGCTGTTCAATTTCTAAAGTGAAGTACTTCTCTCCCTCAGATGCACATGAATAATTCTCATTAACCTTCAAGGGATTAATGCAGTTTCTTGCAAATGGCTGCAATATACAGTATTTAATATTTATGCTTTCCATATGGCTAGTGCTGTCATACATTCTTGTCAAACATGCTGCACAGTTAATGATATTTTAACTAAATGTGATCTGGAAGACCTGGGTGTTTGAGGGACACTTGTGCCCATCTCCATTTTTATAAATGCTGTTTGAGCCTTATAACACAATTCCTAAAGAGATTAAATCAGCTGCTCTACCTAAATGTTCAGCTGCCCTTAAAGCAAAGCTAAATGTGATGTGGTCAGATGACATACGCAGACAGCAAACTCTGTACTATCCATGCAGACCTCAGAGTGCCTGAGACACACAGAACCATCACAGAAGGGTTTGGGTTGGAAGGGAACTTCAAATTCACCTTCTTCCACCCCCTGCCTGTGATCTCTTTTATCAGCACTCTCTGTTTGTCCCAGGTTGCTCCAAGTCCTGTCCAACCTAGCCTTGGACACTTCCTGGGGTGGGGATAGGATATAAGAATTGGGAACAGTTTCCAGGTTGAAAAAGAGAACAGCAGAGGGGGAAATAACCTTGGCAAGGGCCCAGCATCCATCAAACCAGTGCCAGAGACTGGGAAGAAACAGTGGTCTGACCTGAGCCCTGGTTAGACCATGCTGTGCACCGGATACCCAGACTCTGTGCTATGGGGGTCTCTGACTCATCGGTACTGGTGTCAATGGTCTGACAGAGGGGGAAGGTGGCCATGGGGCCATGTCTGTCCATGGGGTTGAGTGGGAAGGTTGCTTTGCCCTCACCCTGGGTCCACAGGCTGTGTCCATCTGTATTCCACATGTTTAATCAGACTGATGGATGCCCAATACACTGTGTACCTATGAGTGATGAAGCTGTTTAAAAACATTTTTTAGCATTTTCCCCCCTAAAATTAAGTTTGAGACATTTTCAGAAATGAAGATACAGATTTCATTGAACAAGGTTCTTGGAACTATTCCAAATAAAGTAAGAACTTTATTGAAGTCTTCACATTTCAATATTCCTGTAATTTACTGCATGGTCCCTCACTGAGAGACATCTCCTTTCACTTTCCTTCCCTTCTTTGCCATCTGAACATACTCAGAATTTCTGTTCAATGTCAAGGCAAATGTCAAGATTTTCACTGTTGATTTTGAGTAGTTCTGCTCAGAAGCCCTGAGCAGCTTCTCAATGAAGAAACCAGACACAATGGGAAAACATTCTTTGGCTACTTCATTTATTTACATGCCCATGCGTTGCTGCATAAGGAGAGATGGTCACAGACTGCAGGCAGGAAACCTCCTGCTCCTGGGATCTCTGCCCAAACACTTCTGCCCAGTTCCCCTGGAACAGTTCTGCCCAGGAGCTCAGTCTGGAAAAGCCATCAGAAGGGAAAGCAAACAGTTCTCTACAGCTTCATATGTAATGGACTAAAAATCTTCTATCAGTCAGAACCGTGGGGTTTCTTCCAAAACTGGACCCTGACTCTCATGCTAAAGAGAAAGGACCTGTAAAACCTTGATGGTGCTCCTGCCACAGCAGGGCTTAGTGGAGCAGGGTCACGGGTTGTGACGACACAGGACAGCACAGACGGAGAGGACAGCCTGCTGCAAAGAGGTAAGTGCCCACTGGGACAAGGTCGTCATTGCAGCCGACGATGTGTCCTGTTCTAGAACACCTAAACCATTCATCTTGCAAGTCTGAAGCAGAAAGAATTAAAACAAATAGATGAGAATAGGCAAGAAGCTGAAGCACTGTCTTGAGATCTTGAGGCTGAAAAGGGAGTGAGAGGGCAGGGCTGTGGACTTGTACTGCTGACACTGTTGGGTGCTGGTAATTTCTGGTCCACTCAAAGCACTGAGAGTGTGTTTTTTCTTAGTTATAATTATAGACACACTTTTATTTTAAAGTCATCCAGTTCCAAGCGGGGTCATCACAACTCATTAAAGTAAAATTCGTTTCCCCATCTTTGCCCTTCTTGCACCAAACAAAAAATGTTGCCTGTAATGGTACAGGATGTGGCCTATGAGTGTGCCCATAATTAAAAGGTTGAGCTACTCTTGTAAACAAATTACCATGAACAAAGGGGTTTACAAATGCCAGCTAATTAGCTTGTATTCCCTAAAGCTTTTAGCTGTTTTTTAATTCAATAACACAGTGTAAATTCTCTAGCCTGAAAAGTCTAATAGGAATTGGCAGAAAACTAAATAATTGATATTGCCGGCGATTGCAGCCCTCCAATGTTATTGTCTGCCAGTAAGCAGGACTGCTGTTATTTCCTGGGAGGATAAAGAACTTGTTTTAATGAATTAACAATATAAATGGTAGATAGCTGGCTTTCAACAGCAGCTCAGGAGGCAATGTTTCAAGTTGAGGCTGTGGGACCAGTAGAAAAACCCTTCAGATAGGGACTTGATAAGAGATGTGCTCATCTCCCATCATGCTGAGCGCCCAAATCCCTGTTGTTTTGTTCTCCACAGACATCCTATTGCAGCCTTCAGGCTCACTTCCAAGCTTGGAGAGAACAGGAACCAGCTCTGCACCTGAGCAGGTACCTGAAGGCAGCAGTGGGGAAAGGGGAGGATCCTCAACCTACATAAGCTGCAGCTGCTGAGAAGGAGGTGCAGGAACAGATTTAACAGGGAGCAGTGAAGTGTCAACAAGCAGTCCAACATATTGTGTGTATTTTGGCACTATGAAGGTCATGTGAATGCTTTCTGAGGAACTTACTGGTCACACAGTCCTGCTGCCTGCTGGGTAAACTGGTTTGAGACAGCAAGCTGGGCTGTCCCTCAGCCAGCATGATGGCTTCTAGGTTCTGTTTGTGGCTCTGTTGCTCTTCTCCTGCTCCAGGTATTTCTCCTGGGGTTTTTGTTTGTTTGTTTGGGTATTAGTATACTTCTGTTAAAGCACAATGCGCGTAAGTTCCTGAGAGTGTAACTAGGTCACATCATATGCTAATATGTGATTTAATCCACTCTGCCCAGCTGTATCTTCATTTTGTTGGAAACCAGCAAATTATAAGTCTCCATAGAGCCCACTTCATGGTCTACCAGCCTTTCTCAGGCTGCAGCCTGCTGCAACCTTATCAAAGGAACAAAATATAGTGTTGGGGCAATGGTTGTGTCATATGTAGATTTTTAAATGTTGAGTTTTTTCTTGTAAAAGTGAAGCATTTAGTCTCCAAAGAAATGTTTGTATTGGCTTAGTTCCTGTGGGAACCAGTACGTGTCCTGTGTGCTCTTTGTGATCAGGCCTGTGATCTCTTTTATCAGCACTCTCTGTGTGTCCCAGTTTGTCACCAAAGCAGGCTGTCTGCTTTGAGTAGAAGGTGTAGAGACTCATTCTCAGCCCACTCCTCCCACCTATCTTCAAAAAAGCGCTTGGAGCAGATTAGTTTGGTCTCCACCAAAAGCCATTGTTTTAAAGCTGTCAGTTAGTAGCAGCTCGATCTTGACCTTCCTTCTTACTTTGATATGAAGGAAATGATCAGCTTTCAAGGCGGCAAAATGTTGTCAGCTCTTCCAAAGGAGGTCAGAGAGATGAAACATCAAGAAAAATTTGACCAAACAGTGATATGGGCCACGGCTCAGATGAGTTAATAGCAAGAGAAGAATGTGCAGAGGGCTGAAGGGGGCTTGAATACACAGGGCCAAATCCCAAGCTGGCACAGGCTAGTTAGGCTTTGAAGGCAATGACTGGATACACTGTATACTGCCTGCAGATCCATCCTGGGGCAGCCTTGTCAGAAAGCCACAAGTCCTTGTCATTGATTGCGACAATGGCAGAAAGAAAAGAGAACTCTTTTTTTCACGTTTTTCTTTATTTGTTGAAAAGGCATTGGTTTCCTCTGAAGAAAACTAAAATAGCTTCATACAATGACTTGGCAGCCTGGAATATTTCTCTCAATAGCCAGTGTGAAGCACAGCAGAGGAGCATCTCATTCTTTATAGAGCATAATGCACAATAATACCACTCAGAGAGCACCTTAACAAAAGTAATGAGTTTCACAATTTTTTAAGCACACAAACCTTTCTGCTTTCATAACCATTTTCCTCCAATACTCCCATCTCATACATGGCCTGAGGCCAGCCCTTCTCTCCTGCCCTTTCTCAGGTACAGTAGAAAGCTTTCCTTCATCCCTGGGAGAGGAGGACAGTAACTCCTTGTCTCTGCATATCTCTCCTTATTATCTTGCTCTCCTGATTTCACACCAGACTGCTTTTCTGGTGCAGGGCTGGGATGAGGAGGAAGAGAGGGATCAAATCCATGTGGATTGCTCAGCTTGCACATGATGATGTGTTTTCCTTACCAGCCTTTTTCCCCCAAAACTCAAAAGAGTGATCAAACTGACGAGTTCATTTGCTAGCAATAGGAGCACCTAAAATGCATTTAGATCCTGCAGAATACTGAAACCAAGTGTTTATTGCTGCCAGTGCTGCTGCTCTGAAGGGTGTGTGGTATGGTCCAGGAGCTGGATGCAGGGATGTGACCTTACCTCCTGTGCAAGGCACAATTAGGTCAAAATAAATACCTTCAAGTGAGCTCAGAGAATAGGTTCTTCATCTGAAGCTATGAATGCTTGTGCTTCCAGTGCATGGTACTTGGGAGAAGAAGCTGGGGGTGGGAGAATTCACATGTCTTGGGTGCGCATGGTTAATCAAGTACAAGACGCGGGAAGATTTAGAGCTGCTCGTGGGCAGAAAGCTGAGACAAACCCTGAGTGTTGATGGGGTTGAAATCCAACTCTTCTAAGGCCATTCCACTCCCTGGGGGCCCTTTGTCACCACAGCCCACAGCTCAGTGTAAGCAGAGAGTGTGGCACCTGGAGTAGGTTTACGATGGGAATGGGGTATATTGTTGTTCAGAAAGAAGGCTCCACAGCTGAATTCTGAAGGTTCTCTAATTGAGGAAAAAAGTGGCTTCCCAATTAGGAAGCTCAGCTTACAGTAAGATGAGGTTTGCACAGAACACTGAGTTTTTGTTAATTCATGCAAAAGTACAGCTTTGGGGCCTGTAGGGTACCCTCTGCTCCCATTGCAAGAATTCACCACGCTCTGTGGAATTGCAGCCTAGTGGAACAAAGATTAAACTGAACTTTATTCACTCAGAAAACAAATACACCTTTTTTTCCTTACCCTCTTGACAAGCTGTAGATTTATTTCCCTTGTCTATACTTAGGGATTTTCATTCCCTGCCAGTGTTCCTGAGCCACCCCAAAAGGTGAAGAACAAAAATGTTTTATACCCTACAGGATAGAGGATGTTTGTTTCCAGCTTTTAGTGACTTGAGCTGTTTGTGTTCTCTTTGTAAGATTGCATCCAAATGTTATCATCTGAGAGCAGAAAAATGCAGTTCCAATTCAGATTCTCAGCTGGAGTAACTCTTGTATTCAATGGAGAGATGTGTGAGTTCCCGCAGCTTGAGTCTGTCTAGGCTGTCTAGATCCTACAGCTTTCCCAGCTCATTTTGAGAGGTCCTTGTGTCCCACCTGTCCAGCCTGAAATGGGCATTACTAGTTCCAAATGCCACTGGTGGCACCTCCTGGCTTTTCAAAGAAGTAGAGTTTGCTGGGTACAGCAGCATGAAAATGTTCGCTGTAAGCAAGAGTGTCATTTAACACTCGTGGAATGAAATCTTGCCTGATGGAGCCTGGCACTTTTGCTGTGGACAAATGCTTTCATTTTTCTCCTCCCTTGTTCACCCTGCAGTACAGTTCTGAGCTTCCCCTGGCCAGTTTTTAGGGTTTGTGCTAGTAACTGCTCTAAAAACGAATGAAATGACTTAGCCAGGGTCAAAGGACTCAACCTCTGAAGCTTCCCCACAGGCAAGCTTCTTACACTCCACTGGTCAGCATGGGTGGATTAGCAGATCTTCCAGGCCAGAGCTCCATGTGATAGGCAGGCTGCAGACTCCCCAGAGACCCAACTATAGTGCCAGGTGACCAGAACTAATGCTTGTGTTCTTGCAATAGGTCTCACAGGGGAAGAAATGGCACAGGAGGCCTCAATAACAGAGGAAACAGCAGCACTGGGCTGTCAGCGTGTCTCCATGGTTTTAGGTTGCAGCTAGGGATAACTTAATGGGGTTTTTTGGATGTATTAGCAAGGCAGGATGGTCCTTCTGCTTGCTTTTATGCAGGCTGTAAAAGACACCACAGAAATTGTGAGCCTACAGGCAAGTATACAAAATGGTTGAACAGGGGCTGGATGGACTTGAACATCCGTTTGAAGTTCCCAAAGAATAACGTTCAGTTGTATGGCAGTGACATTTAGAGGGTCTCCCCTTGGTGTATGCCCACCTGTCCAGTGTCTGGGTCAGACAGTCTGAACAGATAAAGCAGTGTGCTCCCCATTTGCAGAAGGTGAACTGGAGTTCACTGATATTTAATCTCCCGCCCGAGATTATGCAGAAAGATTGACTCAGGACTGGACCTGAACACAGGCCTTGGATTCCCAAAGCTGTGCTTGAACCAGAATGGACATGTGGTTCAGATGGTGGATCTGATCACATAGCGGGCTCAGCGCCCTGGGGCTTAGACAGCCCTGGGCAGAATCAGAGAGGCGCTTATGACAGTGGAGGGGACCCAGAAGGCCTTTGGTGAGAGCCAGACTGAGCCCAGCAGCTGGCTCAGTAGTTCTTGGACAGTTGTCCTGGAGATTTTTCCTGTGAAAACAGAGTAGGAATTAGCCTGGCTCTAACCAATTCTTTCAACAGCATTCCCTCTGTTCCTGAGATTATATTACTTTTATGGGTGCACTGCTGTACTTTCAGCTAAGAAAGACCACAGCTCACAACTAAAATGTCTCTTCAGACACCCTATTGACATATCTGTGTATTGATACTGCTGCCACAGTGAGTCTGTGACTGAAAATAGCCCACCCAGTCACGGGGAGGTGATTTGGAAATGGCTGGAATTTTGGGGACACCTCCTGGCAGCCCTTGAACCTGCCATGCTCTGCACAGACTGGAGGTAGCAAGTCCAGACATCTGCCCATGCTGGGATCTTCTCCTGCCCCATCCAGCCATCCCACCCTCACTCCCAACATGCAGTATTGGATGTGTCTGCAGATTGTTCATCTAATAGAACAATATCACACAATCCCAGACCAGTGAGGAAGGTGGGAAAGGTGGAAAGGGACCTTAAAGCTCATCTCATTCCACCCCCTGCTATGGGCAGGGACACCTTCCACTAGACCGGCCCCATCCAGCCTGGCCCAGAACACTTCAGGGAGTTTCTGAAGGGTGTCCTTAATTTTGCTGTTTACTGTCTGGGGAGGGAGCATCTGCCTTCTGCAAAGGAAATTATGGGATTAGATTCCATCCCTCCAGCCTCTTCCATGACCTGCAAGGTCCTTGCATGTGGAGAAGGGGCATTGTTAAGGGGAAGGGCATCCTGGGAATGTGAGCAGTACAGGTTTGGAGGTAGCAGAGTGAAGGTTAGGGAAGGATAAGGCAGACAGACATATATTATCTCAGGGAGAGTACGTAGGTACAGGAGGGTGCAAGGAAGGCTGCAAGGGGCTGGACTGCTCCAAGCAGCAGCTCCACAGGCCAAAGCTGCTGCCGCTGTCATGTTGAACTGCCCTAGGGACCAAACCTGGCCAGTCCCGCTCCATACATCATGGGGAGTCACATCTTGTTTCAAAAGACATCTCAGGCCACTTTCTCTTGGCTCTTATTTCATTCAATTGAAATGGGCAGGGAGGAGCCGGAGTCCTTTATTATAATTCATGAGACTCCCCTGAGTATTGCTCATGCCAGACATATGAATTTACAAGTTAGTTGATAAATTGAGTAATCTTTTCTTTTAGGAAGCCATTTCTGACACATTTTGATGTGTGATATCATCTGGAGACTTGTTAAGTTTTTCTTATTCTTAAGGCAATGACGATTTTGGTTGTTCTCTATCTCTTTGAGAACTTTGCCCGAGAATGTGGACTGCAAACCAAAATGGATTTTCAGTAATAGTTCCATGCAAAAAAAAAGAGAAAGGTTTGCCTATCAGTGGATGAAGGTGAATTTGCATGCTGAATTTAAGGGAAACTAATTGATACAAGGGAAACTAATTGATACAAGTGAAACATCAGCTTTTCCTATGAATAATTTTTGAAGTCTTGTGGGGGTTTTTTTTGAGCTAGTAAAAAATTACAATATTCCTCCAAATGAACACTTTGTTTTACCAAAAATGCAATTTTCGCTTTCCTTTTCCACCAGAAAATCAAAAAGAAATGTGTGCAATTGTTGTCTTGCTTATGTTTGGGGTTTTTTTTTTTTGGAGAGTCAAACTGAAAACTGCATCTCTAGTATGGAGAAGTGCCCTCTTGGCTTTGAAACTGCTTGTCCTGGTGCCTCAGCAGGTAGAGGTGGGAGCCCTTGCTATCACAAGTTGCTGTGGTTCATTGTTTTAGCTCTAAAGGTGACTGGTGTGTCAGCAAGGATGATGGTTATCATGAATATGCATAGCAAGACAAGTAGCTGTTCCAAGCAGCTCAAAGTCAAAATGTCAACCAGACTTAAAAAACAATAGAAACCCATCCCAGCCCCAAATAGGAGCATCCTCTTCCCTTGCTCCTGTTCCTGGCAGAGGGGGCTCAGAGAGGAAGCAGACACTTGCATTCATCAGAGGACAATACATCCAGGTCTCTGCTGGGGTGGAGCTCTCTGTGTGTGACCATCACCACCTGCATCCTGCAAATACCAGGGGATTGTCTCTGTTTGGGCTCATTTGGACTTGGACATTCGACTTCAGTCATGAGATCACTTTGTCCTTTCAGCCTTACACATGGGGTGTTCTGTAGCTGTGCTGAGTAACCTCCACAAATGGGAGATGCTTCCCTGCACCCCAAACACAAGCAGCCATGGTGCTTTGCAGGAAGGAGTTTCCTGAGGTTTCTGCTGTGCAGGATCCTGTCTGGCACTCTGTCCTGAGGTAGAATGGAGCAATGAGGAGCACTGATGTTTGTATCTGGTAACCCACTGGGAATGCTGGTGTCAGCTTCATGTTCAGGGGACAAAGTGAAGAGCCTCTGGAGTGTGGGCTGGCAACAGTGGAGGAGACAGCTCCATTCTCTGCCATGAAAAACCCATTTTCACTCCAATTACCCAGAAAATGTGGGTTTAAAAGGCAGTTTCTCTGTGGGGAAAAAGCTAAAAAATTGAGTGAGCGGAAAATTCCTCTGGAAATCTAATGTGAAGCAAATTCCCATAATGATAGGAAGTTCTTTTTGTAAAGAAATGGGTTGATTGTTTTTTCCTGCTGTTTTTTCCAAGGGACTGTGTCTCTGTTCTGGAGAACTATTGTATCTCCCAGTGAGCTTTATCAGAAAGGACATGGAAAGCACTCATAATGAGAATTATTAAGTTTCTGCTGATCAGTAAAAGGTACTCAGGCTTCGCTGAACACAGTGGAATTAGTAACAAGTTAATCGATCAGAAACAGCAGCAGGGAGCCCCTGGTGGCCTAGTGGTTAGATCGCAGGACCTTCACCGCTGAGGCCTGGGTTCGATTCCGGCCAGGGAT
>JAWMRA010000048.1:8870525-8882219 GCA_035584735.1 Pseudotriccus pelzelni
AAAAAATCCAATGTGCAGGCTGGAAGGTGTAAAGACCTTCCCCGGTTCTTCGTTCGCGAAGACTGGCCATTACTAATCGATCAGATCTGAGGCTTGCACCAGGGACTGACCCTTCCAGATGGGAACACAGAGATGAAGACTAATTTGCTAAAGGCCACTGAAAAATCAGGAGCAGAGCTGAGATCCCACACAGGAGTCAGAGGACCCTCAAAATACTTCCACTTGCTCTGAAATGGGAATAATCCCTTGGATCCCTACTGAACCTATGCCATGGAGAAAGAGAGCTCCAGAACACGTCCTCCAGCCTTGGTGCTCTGACTCTGAGCATGCTGGTGCTCTGTGTACTTGAGATACAGCTTTTCTTTGGCAGGGCATCCTTGTCTGGAGTGACAGTCTCTCTGGGAAGGGCCAGCTGTGCCTGGGGGTACCACAGCAGCGGTGCCCAGCCCTCAGGAGCTGCTCTCCCTGCAGCACACACGGCTGCCAGGGCCTTCATCCTCCCCATCTCGGGGCTCTGGGTGAGCTGTCAGTGTGCAGCTCCTAGTATTGGCAAGTATGGATGGGCCCCTTGGGCATGTGTGTTTCCCAGGTATTTCAGAGCTCCACTAGAGCTGATTTCCAAGGGCATTAGGTGCTCAAGTACCTTTTGAGAATAGGAGGCTGTGTCTCTTTCCTCGTATGTGAAATGGAAGTAAGAGCACTTCATCACACTCCTGCGTGCAGACTGCATTAAAGACATCAAATGCTACAGGAATAAAGGACATAAATAACAACTATGCCTTTTTGTTACGACACCAGCAGGGACCAGCAGCAGCAATTGGCTTTGCATTTCAGCCATCCCATGGGGTCAGGGTTTCTGGCTTACTTCAGGTTTTAACATTAATTATTTGGTCAGTTTTACCCGTTTGGCCTTTTGAGTGTGTTTGATGGGAGACACAGAAGACCCTTACTCCCCTTTTGATGTGAGCTTGTGGGTAAGCCGTGTTTGATCAATGCAGCATCCCTGTGCACACACTCCTGCCCTTTTAAACCAAACCCAAAAGCTTGTGTCGCTATCCGCTGCTGCTGTGGCCACGTATTGTCTAAGCAAGGAACAGAAGCAAAGCTTTTCAGTTCTGGTATTTGCTGCTCTGTTCTTTGTGAAGAGTAGCAGGTGTCCTTTGGCTGTGCTGGGTTTGAGCTGCATCAGACTGGATATACAGCCAGGAGTTAAAGAAGTGCAGGCAAAAAAATTTTAATGTAATGACATGATAAAATAAGAAGACAGTGAGTTAGAGAGGAAGCAAGTGCAGGTGGAGTCAGAGTAGTTGGAGACTTTGTGTTTCCTTGCAGAGGATACATGGATGTTCTAGCTCTGGTTACAGTGATATCCAAAACAATTGCTTGTTGTGGCAGAAGTGTGCAGAGACATTGCAGGGAATTCCTACCTGTAATCACAGCAAGTATCTCCACTCTCTCAGCTGATGGAGAAAACCCCAGCACAGAGCTGGGGCTCTGATTGTTCGTGTTTCTGACTGGGACTGCCTGATGTGCCAGGATGGCAGCAATTAGGCACGAAATATCATCTAATAAAAGGGGCACAAAGCCCTCTTTGTCGCTTGGCAACTCTGCTTTGGGCACCTGAAAGCTTCCAAAATTGGAAGTTATCAAAAGAGGTGGACAGGAGTTAAAAAAGAAGCATTATTGTTAAAGCTGACATTAATTTGCTTTCTCAATTTAGTTTCACAAATGGCTCTTGGGGGTAATGAGTTACCTGAATGAAACCCTATTGAGGATAGAAATTGTTTTTAATTATAATGGAGAATAGACTGAATGACTTGGAGAAGGTGCCCTTTTACTTTGTGTCTGCTGGAAGCAAAGCAGAATTCCTGGTGGCTTCTCTCTAAATAATGTGATTTGCAGTAATGATGTGAGGCTGTCAGGGGGTTCCTTGCATTCAAGAGCAGTAGCCATCAGTCTTAGTTTGGTAATGCCTCACCTCCACTCCTCTCTGCTTTCCTATGCTTTCCTTCATGACACTCAAAATAGCCAATGGTGTTACCTTGTGCATGGGGAATCCAGGAACAAGAAAATGTAATCTGAGAGTCAGTGAATGAGCCCAGGTTTAGACCCATTGGTCAAGATTGTTACCCTTTGAAGATGTTCATAATTTGGACACAAAGCTTGGCCTTTTATTGGAGAAGGGGACAGCTGTGCCCCCTCAGAGGGTGGATGCTCACCTGGGAAAAAGAGCCATGAAAATGCAATGAAATTAATGTTTCACCACTAGTACAACAATGACAGGATATGTTTGAGCTTTCTGGGGAAAATTTTGTCCTTAACTATTGAGGGGCCTCTTGTGGCCCGGGAGCACAGGCATGGGTACCAGGAGTCACAGGGGCCCTGTGCCACCAACACAGAGTGACCTGACTCAGCATGGCCTCACCTTCCTGTTTAGAAAGATCTTAAGAACAGAATTGAGTCAGAGAAAAAGAAACAACCAAAGACAACATGTAATAGGAATCCTCCCTTCTAATTAAACAATGGCAGTTAATTAATTTCTACTGTTTTCTTTTCTTGAAGTCTGGCAGACTTACAGAGAGGACTCCCATACTCAAAGGCTCTCCCTCTTGCAGGGGGCCTGAACACTTGGGGACATTTCTGTTGCCTGAAGGTGGGTGGTTGGTGCTGTTAGAGATGTGCTGACATGTCTTGCCTGGCTCCCAGCTGGTGCTTCAGAGTGTTCAGGTCTCCACAGGGTCAGTGTCACATCTGTCTGACCAAATCTGAAAAGGTGAGTTTCCAGTCTGAGCAGTTGCACTGAGGTTTGAGAGTCACATTTTCCCCATCCCCAAAGACAAGAGGAACCTAGAGGAAGGACTGGCATTCCTACACAGAGAAATGGGAGCTGCTGCTCTGGGATAATGGTGGAGAGGAGTTCCCTACATGCACAGCATCGGAGCATTTTGTGCTCTTTCATAACCTCATGCAGCAAATGAAACATTTCATCAAGTTATTTTAATCCATTAGCAATGGATTTCAGGAAAACACCAGTAATGTATGTAATGTGCACCCAGGAGAAACAACAAATGGTTAGTTAGAGAATTTAGGTTTTAATTAAGTAGATAACGTATGCTTGCATTTAGTCTTATAAATGAAAATGTATTCACTGTAGAGTAGCTGGGTTCTATTAGATTTCCCTGAGCATAAAGAGAAGGGTTGATTATTACTGATTACTGAACTATTAGAGGTTTGTGCCTTGAGCTGCTTGATTGTAGCTCTGTTTGCTTCTGTTGCTAAAAGGGCTCTTGTCAGCTACCCAGATATATGTGAAATAGGCAGTGTTGGAACTCAATTCGAAAATTAATTCTTGGTTACAAACCTCAGCAAATGATCCAAATAATAGTGCTGGTTACTTCTCTGGTCATAACAACAGGTTCTCATGGCTTCTGGAAGCTGATAGTGGGGATGCTGCATATCACCCCCACTCATGAGGGGCCAGGGGTCACTGAGAAAGGAGCTCTTGGAAATGAAAAGCAAACTCAGAGCTTGCCCAGGATATTCCCATGCTCTGTGATGTCTCTTTTGCATGGAAACATCAAGAGATTACAAGAAACACAATGCACTTACAAAACTGCCTTATCTCTGGATGTATTGTGAATGTTAATTAGATAAGCCCAGCAACAACTTAGGAGATAACCAAATGTGAATAGTGATTTAGCAGCGGGGAGACTGAGGCACAGGCTTGTTAAGAAAGCTATGGGAGATCCCTTTGTGGGATGCAAATCTCCCAACCCAGCCACTACCTCTGCCTCTTTGGTGCTCTGGTTATCCATGTTCTTGTATTTGCAGCATGCCGTGCAATGCTGCTGTTCTCTCTGTTTCTAAAGCCAATGCTGAAGCATTAGATAAAATACAAGATTTCAGGGGCTTCTGTAACACAGAATACCCTGGTCCTGGAGGTATCCCAGCCACTTGCTCACTGCAGAGCAGCCAGAAAGACAGAGGCTCTGCTTCCCACCCAAAGGATCTCTTTTGATGGGTAACTGCCTGGGGAAAGGGTTTGCCCAGAAGATAGTACAGCCAGATAATACCCAGCTGTCCAAATGGCACTATGGGCTCAATCAGATGGAAATAAGTTGGGATAGTTTCCCATTGCCCTGATTTACTGAAGACCAGACAGTGGCTGCTGGCCTCAGGAGCAAGGGAAGGAAAATATATCTGAAACCTCACTTTCTTGTCTTTGGTCTGGTTCAGCATTGCTTAGCCAGACCACAGCCTCTAGACCAAAGTTCTTCACTTACACAGATACTTTTGGCCTTTCTTGAGCACTTGTCATTCATTCCCATCATCCTGAAATGCCTCCCAGCATTTGGATTTCTGTCTTGGCTGTTGCTTCCCTGAGCACCCAGGGAGGATGTCAGGTTCAGCCATCACCTTGATGCAGTTACCCCATAAAATGCTTCACCCAACTGTAATCTCCAGCAGCAGACTAGAGAGCTTGGAGAGCTTGCAAGGAGAGGGTTTGGTGGTAAAATCTGAAGGAACTGACCATGGAAAAGGGGAGAGTCCAAGACCTCTTGCATCTGTGGTCCTGGCAACATGTCTGACTCTCTAGAAGAAGGACTTTTTAATAACTTCTGTTAATGGAAGACGAGCTTCTTAAACTGCCTTTGTTTGTGACGGAACTCTGTTTGCCTAATTCTGCTTTGCTGAAGTTACCTTTGGAGAGCAGTAGTCTGCTTTGGGCTGTGAATGTTGATAAGGGATTTGGGAGAGCTGGGTCCAAGTTCTTGCCCTATTTCAGAATTAGTGTGTGTCTCTGAAATACCTGCCCCCCATCTCTTGGGCAAGATTGAGGCTGCAATTCACAGAGCTGCATTTTATTTATTTTTATTTTATTTTTGGCATCTCTAAAGCTGGAGATGGGCACCTCCACAAAACCAACAGTAAATGAGCAATGATCTGATAGGCATTCTTTAGACACATGCATACTAAGAAGAAGTCTTCTACAGAAAATGATTACCTATAAGATGCATTGGGAAAGATTTTGCCTTCTGTCGTCTATTCTTGCTGAGTGCATAGGTGAAAGAAAAGCTGACCTTTCCAGGGCCCCTCATTCAGCACGTGTCATCTTCTCTTGCATTTGTGCTTCATGGCAGAAGGAACTGGGGGAATTTTTTTTTCCTTTGTATATTAGAACAATGGAGAGTGACTGAAATAGTTAAAAGGGGGTGCCTTTCATGAGGAGTAGGAAAACAGTCTGCAGGACAAAGGCAGTGTCTGAGGCTCTGGCTGAGCAGAGAACAAAAGCCTGTGCTGCTGTTACTGCGTGGCTGAGCCAGGCACCATCCCCTAATAAAGTGATATAATGCCTCAAATGGAGAAACTCACAGTGGAGTCTCCCCAGTTCCTTCTGCAGGGAGAGTTACTGGGGCTGCATTGTCCACGTGGAGCAGGATATTGGGGCTCACTGCTTCCCCCCTTGCAAGGAATGCTGCTGTAAGGATCCATGGGCAAGTTTGAAGCCACTCAAAGTAAAGCTAATGAGATGTATTGTTTGGGATTTTAGCTTCTCATAACAATGAAACCTTCCTTCTACCCTTCTCATTCCTTTAATGCTGGCCCATGTGTCCAATCCAGTTAAATAAACCAGGAAAGTAACCATTAATGTCAAAGTTCCATAATTAAATACTGACTGACTCACTGCTCAGGCTTGCAACACTGTACTGTAATTTTTAAAGAATATCCAAGTTGACATTAAGCTTTTTAAACAGATTAATTAGTCACATTTCATTTTAAGTGGTGCTGACTTAATAGGTACTGCTAATGTACAGTATATATTTACTTAAAGCCATTATAACATAATATTTACAGGATATTAACATGTATTCATTACTGTATAATGAACCTCGTGACTACAATATTGCCATTCTTGCATGGCTGTAAAAGTTTTATCATCTTGTGAGGGGGGAGGGAAATTAAAATAAATTGCATGCACATTGAATGCCTATTTTTCATAGGAAATGTGCAAATTATAAGAAAATGTAAAACAGGGGACCCAGTTAATCACAAACAGCTAACAAATGCTCTGAGACATGCTATAATGTTTTTATGAGCGTGTTTTACAACCCATTCATTATGCTGTCTGTCCTTCTGAAAGCTGGTTATTAGACTGACTGTGCAAAGTAACACATGAATATCTGTGCAACTAGCCATGAAATCACAACTAAGCTGATCACTTTTTTATTTTCCCCTTTTTGTCCTGGACGATATCCTACAGCATTTGTGCTCACACTCTGATTCTGCAGCACGTGGCAGCACAATGCATGTGGCAGGAGAGGTCGTGCCGAGGAGCAGCATGGGGCTGATGCAGAGCTGTGTGTTCCTGAGAACAGGATATGTCCCACTCACTCTCCTCTTCCTGGGAACAAATCATCTTGGATGCTGGAGCGGGAGATGAGCCATGGCCTTGTGTTGCTCAACTCTCCCGGGCCCTGTGCCCACATTCCTGAGCAGTCCGGCCGCAGTTCAATGCCATCAGCTGGAGAAGAAAGGGTTTTCTGTGGGTCACTTCTGCAGACAGGTTAGGAGTCTGCAGGGCTGCAGGCTGTGAGGTGGCTCAGTGCCTCCCCTTCAGGATTATCCATGTGGCATTTACCTGCTGGAAACAAGGATGATAATATTGCTCGAGGCGAGGGATCACAAAAGTTTGTCAGCTGACAGAGAGGGAATATTTGGGGTGTGTTGTGTGTCAGCTGTCTGGGGGAGGCTGCAGGTTGGGCTGTCTGTCAGGGGGAGGTTAAAGGTGTACCTAAACTCGGATGCTGGAGGAAGTAAATGCTCAAGAACCTCTCTGCCTGCTCCTTTTTCATTATGTGTCTGATGTGCAAAATAATGAAAGCAGATAACCCCAGAGACTTGCTGCCAACCCCTCAGGCTCCTGTAAAGTGAGCAGACTACGTTCCATAAGAGGCACAAAGGGAACAGCATGGGCGAGTGACAGCCAGGCAGCGCTGCCATTCTGCAATTTTCCTTCCACTGCCACATTACAAACGGCTTCATATTCAAATGGCTGCCTGTCTATGATTGTCCAATTATTCACTGCATTCTTTCTTTGATGGCACAGATGTTCTCAATTTCTTGGAGTAGAGGTTTTTTTCATCTAAAAAGTTGTTCCGCCTCAGAAATGCAAAATTCTCCACAGTTCACCAGGTTCTCTGATGGGTTTGCATAATTGGTCTTCAGTTTGCCTATTGTTTTGTAATAGAAAGCCTATGTTTAATTTCATTTTTGTAAACCTGTAGAAAGAGCAGAACATTTTGCCATTTATGTCATCCTCCTCATTAGGATCCAAGCGGGTTGTGAGCGTTTATACTTGATTATAAGGCACAGATTGTGCTGAAAGGAACACATGCTTTCCTCTTCCATTGTTTTAAACACATTATGAGGCTGATCCAGCAAGATGTTAAACATGCTCTACTCTCTTTGTACCTTTGTGAGAGGTGCTTATCTCCTGGCAAGGCCTGGCTGATTGGTTTGGGTGTGCTGGCATGCCAGGTAGGGCAGCCCCAGTTTGCTACAAACAGGAATTGTTCAGATCCTGGACATGGGTGACTGTATCATTTCCTGGAAAAGGGCATTTTTATGTCAATTCTGAGTGACAGCTGCAAGCTGCCTTTGCAATATGGGGGATCACACTTTCCCAGGGCCTGTTTCCTTTGGTGTAATGGATGTAGCTATAAACAGCATTTGTGAAATAACCTGGACTTCTCATTTATGTATCATTCTTTGATGCTCATTTATATCTTGCTCTTACATAGTAGAGACAACACATACCAAAATGCTACAGAAGAGAGAAGGGCATTTCTAAAACTTCATGGGAACCCCAACCAGAAAACTCCAGCAAAATCTTACACCAGCTAATGGGAGCTCTGGGGGTAAGGGAGAACTTAGTAAAATGAATCCTTGGAAATAAAAAAAGAAATTGTAAAAGATTAGAGGCTTGCTAGGATAATTCAAAAGAGATAAAGGGATGACTCAGGGAATTATACCTTCACAGCAATACTGTGTAAAAGGATTAGGTTAGAGTCCCAGCAACAAAGAAGGGACCAGCACTGAAGGTGTGCTGATTACCCCAGGACTTGGTCAGGTGTTGGTACCCTTCCCTGTTCCAGGAAATGCCCTAAGCTTTGTTTCTCCCATGGCATTGGGTTCAGAGTCATTAGAGGTTACTGGAGAAGCTCCTGGTGACTCGCTGGCACATAGACATGCAGGGGTGGTGTGGAAAGGCCCTTCCAGCTGCCACTGACAGCAGCACAGCCGTGCTGCACTGTCACCTGCTGCTCAGCCACCATCCTTAATACTCCTAAGAGGCTGATGGCAGCATCCCAAAACAGCTTTCGAGAGGCTCAGCTTCCTGAAGTTATGGAAGAAAAGTCAAGTGTGGCTCTTTCCTCACACAGCAAAGGCGCAGCCTGGCACAGGCTAAGGAAAACCTATTCCAGTTGAATGCTGGCAGAAAAATGACCAGGCTCATTGGGTAATGGCTAGATTGGAGTGTGCTAGGATACTGCCAATGGGGACGTGACCATCCCAGCATGGGGATGGATCAGCCTGTACTGAGAGACAGTGTGTGGGTCCTATAGCGAGACATGCCTTTCCTGCTGCTGCCAGTACATGTTCCTGATCCAGGAGAGGCTGTCTCCTCAACCCCTCGATGTGCTAGATAAAACTGACATCACAGGATAGTTTGTATGGAGGGAACCTGCTTTCTGTCAAGTGTACCTGGAATGAACCAGAGGGGACCTCGAAGTGACATGTAATGCCAACACTCTGGAGGTGTCTACATTTGTCTCCAGCCTTGTTCCCTGTATCAGATAAACTGATGCCTCAGAAACAACCCTTGTACTATCTGTCTTAAAAGGCAGTCAGGAAATAGATTTACCCAGCTGCATGCATGTTCTCTGAGAAAAAAACAAACACCTTTACTCAACAATACATCAAATGAGTGTGTTCTGAGACGGGGAGCCATAGACACTACCAAAATCTCTGCATCAAAGCCCAAGCAGATTCCCCTCTCAGCCTTGTGATTTCTAGTCAAAGTCACAAAAAACTGACAATTACTTTGTGTTAGACCTGGGACACTGCCCAGAGACAGAGCTGTCTGTGGGTCAGAAAGATGAGCTCACTGACAGCACATACTTCTTTTGGGCTATTACCAATATCAAAGCCCCGTACTTATTTTGTGCTGGTTTTAGAAGGAAGGGAGATGCTGCTGCTTTGCTTCACTTCCTCCTACTGTTAAATAAGAAATTTCTTCTCCAGCCCCATCTCCTGTTTGGAGAAGAAAATTGGTATTTCCCAGCCTCTGCCTCAATGGATAGTTCTCTTGGTCAGCTCACAGAAATTCCAGCACTGTTTGCAAAACACTAGGCTGGGATCCCTTTTTCCTCAGCATTACCCTCTTCCAAACTTGCAGGGAGGTGGACAGAGCAGAGAAGGAGAGGACTGGAATCAGTCCTTAGTTCAGATGCTGAAATCTGTTTTCACTTTGCACTGTCTTGTGCTGCCTCTTCCTGCACAGCCGCTGTTGCTCTCCATGCATGTGAGTGCTGGGGATCAGAATCACACCCTGCTGCGAGGGAGCTGGTAGCCTCTGAAGCAGAGGGCTGCAGCTTCCTTAGCAGAACTTTGGTTGCTTGCTGTTGGCTGCCCAAACTCAGCAAACTCAGGGTTTGGTTTTCTGTGAGGGCTGTGTGAGTTGGGAGGTTTGCTCTGAGCAGTGGGAAGTGCTGGCTTAGGGTCCTGGTAGAGCCTAACTCTGAACATCTGGATCGGGCAGGTGTCCTCAGAAGGCAAAAGTGGGCCACTGGCCTGTCAATTCATGGAGAAGTCAGTGTTTGTCCTGGAAGGCAGATGCCCAGAAGGCACCATGCTAGAAAGCAGATCTGATGCTTTAAATTTTACAGCTGCTTCTTGCTCTTCACTAAAAACTTGTCATCAAATACTGGAAATGCAGAGAGTGAACATCATATATCCCCTGGGAAGGGGAAGCCCTGGTCATGTCAACCTGCGTTTTGGCAGGGCAGGAGTGGCACAGCTGGGCTGCTGCACTGGCATGTCCCTTCCCTTGGCTGTGGCTCCACGTCCCCTCTCTCAGGGCCCTTCTCCATGTGGCACATCCAGCCCCTGGCAATGCCATCTCTGGAGGGCAAAGACCCTGCCCTGCAGAGGTTCCTGCTGCCAGGGCTGGGGGAGGGAGTGGAGGAGCAGGACTGAAGAAGCCTCTCACCTGTGTGCTTACACTTGACCTCCCTGCTGGGAGATTTTAACATCCCCTGCCACATCGTGGAGAGGTCTTGCTCAATCAACAGGGTCTAAATATGTTCTCTAAATATGACAGCATAAGGTTTCCTTCCCGACTGCAAGACCAGTAACAAAGCAGGCTGGAGCCTGGTTTACACTTAGACTCACTCCCACTGAGTGTTTATGTCCCTAAGTGGAGAGATATGACAGTGATTTTCTATCTGATGACAATACTCAGCATCAGCCTCAAAAATGTCAATCTTAATTAAAATTTGTTTATATTTGCAATGGTAATAATCCTTATACTCTCACTGACAATTGCTGCTTCAGGCTCCTAGGCTTAACTGAATAGGAACAGTTTGTCTTTAAATGGCAAGTTTCCTCTTTCCCTAGTCACTGATTTGTGGCTTGTCATAGGTTTACTTGTTCTAAAAAAAATAAGAGCAATTTATGTTTTTCCTTTCCCCTGCACCCTGATGAAAGAGTGACTTTTTGAAGGGGACTTTTGGGTACAGGATTATTGTTTAGTTGCTTTTGTGTTCTTCTGTTGTTCTGCCAATACACATCTATCCTTTAATAAAGGGCTGTTAGTTTTTCTTTCTCCACGCTTCCTCAGTTGGAACCTCTTAATTTCAGATTTACAATTGCTTAGAGAGAGGAGTTTGGTCTTCCTCATAACTCATCTTCCTTAGCAAAACACTTCAGTCTGATTAAACTGAGACATGGCTACATTTAGAAATGGCACAGTTTTAATTGCGTACTCCTTATTTTTTTCCCCGTATTTTTCTGGCCCCTTTAGTAACCAGCATTTGCTAAAAATTTTGAGAGCTCAAGGGGAAAAAGACCCAAACAACTATTCACTTTATTATTCTTATAGCAGACACAGTCCCAATGCCCTTTTCTGTGACAGTGTCAGTAATTGTTTACTCCAGGCAAAGCAAGCTGGTTTCCACACTCCCTCTATTGAGACAACAGCAGGGTCTGTTCTCTGGCCATCAAAGACCCCACAAACCTCCAGGTGTGCGATCACAGCTCAGACACCGCTCGGACGCGCAGTGCCCAGTGCCACCAGCTCATGCTGACAAGGACACTGAAGCTTGACTGTGGCCAGTAATCCAATGAAACAACCACGATGAACATGTTGAAGGGAGTATTCTGGAGTGGTTATTTGCGGGGCTGGGGAGACACGACGGCGGTAAGTATGGTGGGTGTATTTGCAGCGCACTGGCAGATCCCACGTCTCCTTTTAAGGTGAGGGATTGCAAGTGATGGATGGGCTTGTGCCAGGTGTCTGCCTTTGGATGAGGCATTGCATCTGCAGAGTTCTGGCGGCTGAAGAGGAGGGGGAACCTCTAGAGTCTGGGTGTTCAGCCTGTTACCCCGAGGGGGGATGCTCCCCCGCTGTCC
>JAWMRA010000048.1:8885338-8915238 GCA_035584735.1 Pseudotriccus pelzelni
AGCCACAGCTTCTCTGGGCAACCTGTGCCAGGGCCTCCCCACCCTCACAGGGAAGGATTCCTTCCCAATATCCCATCAAACCCTGCCCTCTGGCAGATTAAAGGACCCCATGGAGAGTGTCCCTTTAGTGCAATTGTCTTCACAGATCAAAGCTTCACCTTGCTACTTCTGTTTTCCCCTCCAGCTGGATGAGCCAGGCCCAGGCCTTATTTTGGGATATTTCTAATGCATATCTGTGCATAGCAGTGTGATGGATAAGCTGGTTTGGGAGCTTGGTTTTACATCAGCAAGGGAATCTCTGATCCTCTATTTTGGTTGTCTGAGCCATCTCTAGCAAATACCAGATGCAGGGAGACTTGGCCCATCTGGTTTAAGATTTTTTTACAAGCTTTGTTCACCAGCCTGGCATGGTTTGAGTTGGAAGAGTGGCCAAATGGATGGACAGCTAAAAAATAGAAATGAAACAGCTGGATTTTCTCTGGCCTTCCTGAAGCCAAGCTTGAGCAGACCGTGGCCTGTGAAGGGATAAAGCAGGACATGCTGGTGCTGTGGAATTACAAATCCTCTTCCTTGCACCAGAAAGCCTGGGCAGTCGTGGTTTGGGTGGCACAGGACAACCGTTCCCTACGCCAGCCAACTGTCAAAATCCTTTAGAGGCACAAAGGGACCTTTGCATCAGCTCTGCTGAGGGACAGCACATATTTTTCAGAGATTTTGGGAGGGTGACATGCTAGTGTTCGTTCTCCTTCTGATTCCTGTGTAGTCTTGGCCAAATCACGTCACCCCCCCAGCCTATTTTCCATTTATAGTGAGAATTAGCAGTACTTCCATTTGCTGTTCTAACTGTAGCCTCAAAATAAGAAATTACTGTTCTTTTGCATACAAACTCATGCATTTTGCATGCTGTCCCTTGTACAGTCAGAACTTATCTTACATGAGACATCTGATGTATCCGATTATAAATGATAAATACCCATAACCACAAGGACAAGTTTTCTTGAAGTCTGTGTGCATACTGATGTGGGTACAGGGCTGCTCAATGCTTACTGAATGTTCATTACTAAGCTTCCACTGGCTGCCAATTTTTTTCATATGTCACTGCAACAGTCTGCATTGTGTGGGGCATCAAGAAGGAAAAATATGCACCTAAACTGAATAACCTTTTTTTCTGCTGATTTCATGTGATCAGGGGATGCCACACTTGCAATTCAGAAGTAAATGAGAGAGTCTATTTTCCTTTGTGTGTTGTGAGCTTTATTGTTTAATATTAAAGCTGTGTTGTGGAAAGTGGCCCATAAATGGCTAATAAAATCAGTGTTTACAGCTTGTAAAGGGTACCACAACTTCACTTGGTTTGCCTAGGGAGATTTATATTTGAGTTTGCTGTCTGGGGTTTAAGAACTGTCCGTGCTTTTTCTTTTTGTACCCATTAAAAATGATAGTGTGGACAAACATCTTTCCATGTTAGCTCTGTTGGATCTGTTGAAGCATTGCCAGGAGGAGGGAGAGGAGCTTTGTAGCTCCTTTCTCAGTGTCAGGGTGAGGATGTGGGGACACCAGGCTTGTGACGGGTCTGCAGCAGTTCCACACAGTGGGGATAGCTCTCTGGTGATCTACCAAACTCCTGGGAAGCACTGAGAATAAACTGAACTCATATTTCTGTCAGCGTGGGCAGCAGGAGTACCAGTTTTATCCTCGAATCTTGCCATTGCCTCCATTTCCCTCAGTTCCATTCTTAGAGGCTTCACTGATGTTACACAGATTTTTTTTTTCTCTTCCCTGCTTGTTTTTTGTTCCTCTTTGAAGGAATTAAGGAAAAAAGACTGAGCCTATAGTCTGCTTTTTATCTGGTAACAATTCTGGAACTAAAGTTATTTGTTTTAATCACCTTCTGTAATTGTGACCAATTCTAAATAGAAAAATAGATGAAAATCTGACCCATGGTACTTATGAAATATTACTGTTTATTTTCTTCTAACCTCAAAGAAAATGGTTAAGTGTGCAGGTAGCTTAGGTCTTGGACCTAGCACTTCAAAATTCCGAGGGCAAACCTTGCTCAAGTGTGGAGTTCAAGGAGTTGTAAGACAGATCTTGTCAGGAGCTCTCATAAGAGGTCCTTCAGAGCAATGAAATGCAAGCAAGGTTTACTGTGGTAAAAAGTGACTTGCTGACAAGCCAGTCTCCAGATATGTGGAGATGAAAAGCTTTTCTATCTGCCAAAAAAACCCAAGCCCAAAACCCCACATGAAGATATTCAGTGGCTGGAAGCAGAAACCAAGCCCCTACGCTGTTTGCCTATCAGACAGTGCATTCCCTGTCCAAGATCAGGATGACTGTCCCTGCTCCCAGACATGCCCACACATTCACACTTGATGTCTGCCTGAAAGCTGGGGGAGACTTCATAGATGAGGATCTTTAGTTTATTTTCACACAGGGCCTTACAGGCTCCTGCAACCATCAAAACCCTTCAGTGTAAAATTCTCAAGCCCTTGTGTGCTGTGACTTGGGGCTCTGATGAAAGGTTTGGCTGCTCTGAACACTTGGAGTTTCAAACTTCTCTGTTCTTGGTCTTTGGTAGACCTATAGGACCTCAGTGCAAGTGAAGTGATGGGGAAGGAATTGCCCTGCAGACATTTTTGTAGCAGGAAAGTTTGAATTAAATTCCGGGATGTGATGTTATACCCCAGATGGCTACAAGGCCCATTATATTTAGCATGTAAGCTGTCACAGAGTGATATCCTTGGAACTAATGCATGCTCTTTAATTACAAACTCTGCCTTAAGGCGTCTGTTTCTTTGACTCTCTGAGATGACTCTCTAAAGCTGTGCAGGGCTGAGTACACAGCCAAAGTTTGTGTGCTGCCAGCTCATAAGAGGTGACCCTGTCCACTGTCTTTGCCCTCGAAACAGTTCATTACATTGTCCAGCATTTTTGAGCCAGAGAAAGTGAGATTTATAGGTTGCCTGGGGATAATCATTTCAAGAATAAAGTTCAATGTTATGCAAGCCAGTGGAAAGAACAGCAAGTCCCAATATCTGCCTTGTTATAAGACATCAAACATCTTCATAAACTATTTAAAGGTAGAAATGCTCATTAACCTTTGCTGTAGCCAATTCCTTTCAGAATGGTCAGTGCCATTTAATATGAGTCGGGGGGACACCCCATAAGGGTGTGCAGGGACAGGGGGATGTTGATGCTTTGAAGTCATTTTGACCCTGGGTCGGTCTTGGAGGAGGCATTGGATAAGCAAGCTGAAAACACAATGACCTCCTGGCTCACCTCAAACAAGCTCTCCAACCTTGCTTTCAGTTGAACTGCAGTTGCATTGCTTTACATCCACCTCAAAACAAACAGCCAGGGAATCTTTTTCTGCCTCCTTTAGTTAATTATTGCTATTTTTAATATGGTGTAAAAGCATTCCATTTTTCCTGTGGGGGAAATCACAACCCAGGTTGTTCCTTGCAGAGCCAGGAGAAGAGCAGATTGTTCAGGCTTGGCTTGTTCCTTTGAAACCACCTTGAGGAGCTGATGGCCCCATCCCTCTTTGAGACACTTGCAGCTCTACAGCAATACATCCCTTGGCTGCTTTTCTTTAGATTCTGTAGTCTTGCTGCTGTGCTTTAAGTGGGATCTGTTGTTGATAATCTCAATCCCGCCTCTTCTCCTCCCAGCCCCACTGATGCTGAATCAATGACATTTTTTCCTGAGCTGCCTACATTTGGTGTTTTACTGCTGACTGCATGTGGCCCTCTCCCTTCAATGACTTCTGCTGTGTCTAGCACTACGTACTCTATAATGTTTCAGAGATTGCTTGCAATTAAAATAAAAAATAAGTAACACATAGCAGGTTACAACCCAGCCAGTCTCTGTGCAGAGCTTTCCAAGTGGCTCATAGCCCACGGAACAGTAAGGAAAGCCTGAGACACGGCAACGGCGAGGGAGTATTGTCTTCCTGGGTTCCTGAAAGGCACAAATTCCTGAAGCTTGTTTTATTTTTCCAATTCCATTGCTCTTGAAAGAAAATGCCAACATACTTAACTTTTCATCTCCTGGTTTCCAGGGGATGCAATGTAATCAGTCTCCTCGCTGGGGAAGAGCTGTGTTTGCATCAAGTGAACTCAACTGATGGTTGGGGCACTTAAGCACATTTTAGGCATTAATAAGTTTTGTAACCACTTTAACAGGGTTTGGACCAGGTCGGGAGGGACTAGTTGGTTGCAGTTTTGAGTATTCTGGCTTCAGATCAATAAAACATTTAAACATGTGCTTAATTTTAAGCACTGCAATACTTCTTCCCACAAAAACCAGGGACAAAATGTCGTCCAGCCATCCTGCTGAGTAATCCTAACAATTATTTCTAGGCTTTTTTTTTCAGTCCTTCTTTGCCCCTACAAAGTCTTTTAGCCATTCTCAAAGCGAGAACACAGAAAAGCTGAAATGAAACAGCTCATGCAGGGAAGCACAAGCAGTGTGGGGAATTTTCCTTTAGCAATCCAAGCAGCAGATTTCTCTTATTATAAACACTGGCTGAATTCACTTGTGAAAACATACAACATTTAATTTGCACGTAAAGTGACAAATTAAAACCAAAAATCCCCTGTTTTGCTCTCTGAGTGGAATATAACACGACAAGCTTTTAAAAACGCCTCAGCTCTGCTCCAGTGGCACCACCAGGCTGGTGGTGCTGCAGCCGTCACAGTGAACCTGAACGTGGCGGAGCTTTTAGCAGCACATGGAAACAACTCGACCCAAATACTCAGAGGTGCTTAGGTGCCTAAAACTTAATTCAGTTAGGTGCTTTTTAGCATCTGGCCCCTAGAAACTGGGAACTGAGTTGGAGTACAGCCACTCTTTGCATGAAGGCCAGAAAAGTCCCTCGTATCAGGAAGGGACAGAAGTATTTGTCAATGCCATATGATGTAACACCATAGGAGTAGCTGCATTTAGTTTAGGCTAAAAGGCAGGCAGCATGTGCCTGCAGCAGTGGCCAAGTGGTTGTTCAAAGGAAAGTGCACAACCAGCACGTGCATGGAGCAGCCCTTCTCAGCTTCACCATTCCAGGCTGCAGGAAGGAGTTAAGCACATGCTGATCCATACCTTTCATCATCCCTGCAGCCTTTCTTGGTCTTTTTCAGTTCCTTTGTTTCTTTTTTTGAATTTGGAAGGTCGTAGTGGCACAGAGGATTCAGGACAGGCATGAGTGGTGGTGTCTGCATTTTGTGGTAGCTGAAGGAAAGCTCTTTGTTCAGCAGAGAAACTCAACTCATCTCTGCTTCTAGTGTGCTGTGTGTTGGTACTTTGCTGGTATGGACATCTCAGACTGGGCTGTAGAAGTCTCCCTGGTCCACTGACTGCTCAGTCCAGGCTTTTTGATCGTTGTCACCCCCCAGTTAATGCAATATCAGAGAATACTCTCATGCTGCAGTTGAATAGTCAAAACCCAGGTAATGCTTATGCCTGCACCAGCCCACTTTTTACCCTGGATCATCTCGCTTTTCTCCTTGCTTGTTTTACACCTGCTGTATGGTGGCACAGGAGAATACTCCATCATTGCTGCAGCAGCTCAGCTTTGACTATGGCAAGTTCAAGGCACGGGTAGGTGCCACTGTTCATTTGTTATACTGGCAAACAGCATCAGCCCAGCTGACACTTGCATCCGTGAGAGCTTTCCTCTGTAGAAATTCACTTAATCTTTTCTGACACTCTTTTGGTGTTTAAACAAAAAAATATTGGCTTATTCCCGTTCCCAGGCACTCTGATGTAAAGACCTGGAGAATTCAAGTGTTGATGAACTCCTTTGTTTTAAATGATTGCAGTAGAACATAACAGAGAGTGGTTTTAACAAGGCTAAATGAAGCCCAAGTTTTCTGAGTGATACTGATGTCTTTTCTTCAGAGACATCAATAGCAGCTGCTCACTGCCCTCCAAGGCAAGCCAGCCTGAACCACTCACAGTGGCAGAAAACACAAGTGTGCTCTCTCTTGAACTAAAAGCTGTCTTCTCTGGACTGAGCTCTCACTCCTGATCCTTGGCCAACTGAACCCAGTAGAAAATATTCCCTTGACATGGGATGGGATGTCCTGAACATGCCTGGAGCAGGAAGAGTTGAGAAAGCTCGATACTGCAGCATCAGGACCATTGTGGTTCAGATCAGCTTGAGAAGGGAGAAGCACATTCTCAAACACAAAGCACAAGTACAATTGCAGGTCTCAATACAGCTGATTTCCCTGTATTCCTCAAACCAGACTTTTTGAAGCAGCTCGCAGAAATGATTCCATATGCTATGTTAGGAGCCATGCAGAGTTCTGTTTCAGGCTGAGGGTCCCCGGGCTCCCCTGTAAGCCAGGGAGGCACATGCTCTGCTTTCTCTGCCCAGCCCTGTGCCTGAGGATTGACATTTCTCAGAGCAATAATGTCAGCAAGAGGCAGCTCCATAGAGTGTCCATGGAGTGCCAGCCCTGGCCTCTCACCTTGCACAGCAGACTGTAGAGCAAAAGACGGTGGATAGGAGCTGTGACAGCACTCTGATGACCGTCATGTTAAACTGTGTTCACAGTCACAACCCTCAGACTCGGGCAAAGTGAACAAATGCTCCTCCTGAGGGCCATATGTTGTGCCACACTCTCACTGCAGCCATCTTGAAAAGCAAATATGTTTTTGGTTTGTTTTGTTCCCTTTCGTTCCTGCTGACATCAAATGCCAGCACTAGGCATGGGGAGTGCTGCAGGGAGAAGCCATCAGCTAATGCTGAAGGAAGGGTTCTAGAGGTAGCACACTCACAAAAAGATGGTTAATAACATTCTGAAATAAAAAATATATTCTCTAGCACACAGTGCCCAGAATGGAAGTGATTTTCAGAGCAGGCAGGTGGGAAGAGTAGCAGTGGTATAAAGAAGGGTATTTGAGCTCTCCTTCTGCAGGCAGGAGAACTTCTTGATTCAGTATCAGAAAGGAATGTAGAGCTTGCTTCCCAATATAATGGAGGGGGGTACAGCACGAGGAAGGGATAATGTTTTGGAAAGTGCACCCCACTGCTGTCAGCAAGGGGGGAAATCACTGCAGGCCACTGAAGATGTGAGGCTGTGCAAAGGGGCTCAGAGATTTTCCACACTTTCACTCCTGCCAGAGTCAGTGGTGAACACCCATTGCTTGTAGAATCAGACAGAGGCCAAATCCTTTTGAAAACCCCATCAATCCCCTCAGGACTCTACCAGCACTGCTTTGTCAAAGGTTTACTTTTGCTTCTCATTTTTCTTTGTATGAGCATAGGCAATCCTGGTGGGAAAAGTCTTTCAGAAATCCTGTGTGGCAACTTATCAGAGGGAGATGAGGGGCTGTAGGCATCTCATGAGCCTTTTTAATCCCTGACCTTCCTCTGCTTTCCTCTCCTGTCCTTCACAGGGTTTGCCCTGCCCTCCCAACAATGCAGAAAGCCATCAACTGGCAAAGTCATGGTAGGAACATCAACTTAGCTCGCTTTGTCCACACAACACCCTGTTTTCACCCGTCTTAGAAGCACAAGGGTCACATGCTGTGATGACTCTCCCAGCAGCACAATTAGTTTCTGATATGAGGAGAGATTATGTTTTTGTATAAGAACCACAAAGGAAAGTTGTTTAAAACAACCATAAACCCCAAAAGCTGTCCCCACCTAAAAGAGCAAGATCCCTGAGGTGCCTGGTCCGGGTGGAATCACCAGGCTGTTCCAGGTGCTCGCTGTCCAGGCTGAGCACTTACTGCACCAACATTGCCACAGACCCAGCACATCTCCCCCCAACAGTGATTAATTAATTAATTCTCGTAGTTCCTACTCAATAAGAGACATCTAAAGCTCCTGAAAGAAGGACATTTCGATGGCAGTATCTATTTATAAACCCCTTGGAGCGGAGCTGGGGGGAGGCTTCAGCAGAGGAGCCCACAGGCACCAGGCTCTGCTGAGGGAGGAGAACACTGAGCTGCTATGCAGCTGTCATCCTGCTGGGCAACTATTTTTAAAACCCAAGGTGGTGATTCAGGTTAGCATCCTATGGCTTTACCTCTGATGAAGGATTTCCCCTGCATGAAGAAGGAGCCTGGGTTTTCTCTGCATTTCAAGCATTTCTTCTCTTGTAGAGCAAGGATGTGTTTTTTTAAGAAGGAGGTTGGTGTCCTGGAAGGGAGAGGAAGGCGTGTGATTAAAAAAGAGCAAGTGGCACTCACACTACTGCCAACCAACCTGTATAATACTTACTATTTCAGCCTTTGTTCAAAGAGGAATAATTATCTAGCACACCCTTTATTTTTAGGTAAGATGGGGAAGTGTGGATTCAACCTCACAGGAGTCCCTCTGCATCAGGGGGTTACAGAAGTACTTAAGGTATGTTAAAACAGATTCCCAGGCTGCCAAAAACCTGCTGGGCTCTGTGGGGCACTGATGAATCCCCAGAGAGGCTGTGAGGTGCCAGGCAAGATCTGTTTCCTGGCCTGGCTGTGGCACGAACTGCAGGGGCTCCTGCAGGTCCCCGTGCACTTTGGCAGCACTGCCTGGCTGCAGCCCCACTTGAATTAGCGACGATTGGAACCGCTGCCATGGTGGTAGGAGATATTATTAACCTACCCCAGCCTTGTTGCAGCGTGTATGGATACAAAATGCTGGGATAAAGCTGTGTTAATCAGGGATATTCAGAGAGCTAACACATCCCTCCCAGCGTGGGCGGGGATGTTGGATGTGTTACCCTCTGAGGTTCATAGAATAGCAGCAATAGCAACGTGCTGTTCCTGCTTTGCTGAAAGGCTGTGGATTTAATTTCTGCTTCTAAGTAGTGCTATTTGCAAATCCATGGAGGGTACAAAGCAGATTTCTAGGACGTGGACTTGTATATATTCATCCTTTTCATCCGACATTCTTGACCTTGGGGTATAATGTATGCTTGTGTACCTTTGTACAGTGCCCTTTGCTAGACAAGCGAGGCAAGATGATGAGCCAAAGGTTGTGGTACTGATCTGGATTTGGGAGACATGAGTTTAATTCCCTATCCTGACGCAGACTTCTTGTGACAAAAATCTCACATAATAAAAACCTTCAGGAGGTGAGGTTCAGCAAGAAATGACACAGAAACTGGGGGGAAAAAAATAATTTGCAAAAGGTAGAAAACATCTTAAGTCCCTGAGTTCTTAAACATCAAGTGTTGTGCCTTGCCTGGAGGTCTGAGAGCTTGTGTGTATGCTTGGCCTTCTGCTCTGTTCAGCTGCAAACAGTCAGAATAATGAAGCTGGACATTCTTGGCTGCCTGGATCAAATAGTGATGGTTGTGACTGCAAATTATTAGAAGTGGGGGAATGTAAGAACATAAAAGGCTGTTTTTCAAGCACTGGCTTCCAGATCTCTTCACCGGTCAAAGGTGGGTCAGGCAGAGCAGCAGCGGGGTCAGGATAAATGCTCCTGGGATGTCTCTCTTCCCATCCTGTTGCAGAAGAGTTCACACAATGGCTGTATCCAGGGAATGGTGGAAACCCTGAGCAGATACATCCTGGTGATCCATTAATTTATTTATTTCCCCAAACTCCAGAGACACTTTAGAAGAATTTCCTAAGGTGGCTATAACAATTTCTACCAGTTAGGCAGACAGGTCTAACCTAATTTCCAAGGATGATCTCCTCTCCAGTGGTGGCAGAAGGATTATGTTAAATGGCACATGTAGGCAGCAGACTTGAAGGCATTTGTTGTAAGTCCAGTGCAGCAGCCAGTGCAGCCGAGGTGTCCTGGACTCCTGCGTACCCCTAGGAGGAACAAAGGCTGAGAGTCAAGGAGTCTGAAGCTGGTTTCTGGGGAAAAGCAACATTATTTCCACAGAGAAATCACCCACTCCAGTTCTTCAGGTCCATGCTCTCTGGAGAGGAGGATAGGCAGGACAAAGCAGGAGCATCTTTCAAACATCATGAGTTTAACTGAAAAGTATTTGCTTTCTTCATTGCCCAGGGTCCATCCAGCTTTGGCCACCACACCAACACCCTTGTACGATCCGATCTAGCCACAGGAGGGACCAAAGATACAGTTAGAGAGAAAGTTTTGTCATGTAAGGGATTTAACTTCACCTCCAACTGGCAGGGGAACTTCTCTCCTGTGGGCAGAGGATGAGCGCACGTGCCTTTCAGTCCTGTGTGTTTCAGTCTTGCCATGTCCACACATCAGATCCTGAGGATAGGGACTGCTGTCTTGTTAGCAAAGGCCTTTAGTTACGCTACCATCGCAGGAAACAAGAATGAATAGTAATCCAGTAGATACAGCAGAGGTTGGAAGTGGTTGGCCAAGGAGGTTTTTACCAGTGGGAAATACTCCCTTGGCAATGGCAGGCAGGGAGTGCTCCTGTGCCATATGGTTTCTCTGAGCCTCCCCACATCCAGTGGCTGCCCCAACCCTCAGCATGGGCAGGACATTGGTGGAGCAGTGCCGTGGCTGGTCCATTTCCACTGAAACTCACCAGCAATGACCAGTCTGGTCAGCAGCCCATCCACATGACCGGGGTTCCCAGCATGAGACAGCAAACATTGCCCGGTCTGCAGGGCGTTGGTTGGAAGATGCTCATGATGTTCATGGAAACACCTCTACCCTTGGCTGTGGAGCAGACACAGCATTGCTTGCTGGAGCGGCTGGGGCTGGAGATGGAGCTCACTCAGCAGGACGGAGAGCAGGTGGCCGAGCAGCAGGGAGGAAGACTTGCCAACCACACACATCACTAGGAGCCTGAAAGCAAACAGTTTGTTTAACCAGTTTGCCAAATAATATCTATATTATGAATGCACCAAACACTGCTTATTCCTCCTCACTGCAGGGTTCTTGCTTCCAGGATGAACATGTTTTCTCCAGTTCATAGCTAGGGAAAGGTTGGGAAGAGCTCGTCTTTGCTTGCAAGTCAGTGAAGGTGGAGAGTGGGTTTGTGCTTCAGTGTATCACTTCAGCTTTCCATGGGGCCAAGTTTGCTTGTGTCTGTGAGTCTTGCTTCATCTTTTCTCAACTTTGAGCTTGTACCTGTTTATCCCAGTTTTGTGGACCTCCAGGGAGCACAACAAACACCTGGGAAGTGCTGCCTCCCAGCTGGTCCCTGTGGCTCCAAGTCGTGCCTGATGTTCTCTTAAAAGCCTGAAGGGAATTCCAAGTGGTCACAACCCACATCTAAGGCCAGTTTCTTCAAAGAGTCGGCTTTCCATCCTAAATTACCAAAATTCCTGGTTTTTGTCTGGAGCCAGTCAATATAGGTCATGTCAGTGCTCAAAGCTCTGTATTAAATATTAATTAGTGCATGTGTATTTCAGGGGAGCTGTTTGACCTGAGCCCTCAGTACATCAGAGGAGCAGAGAACATCTAGCGAACAGCAGAGGGAGGGTGACAATAGGAGTGCAAAGGTGTGCAAGGGCTGAGGGGTACGTCAGTATCACAACCTTGTGCTACAGTAACTGAGCATTTGCACTCCTAATCCTCTACAAAACTGAGCAGTGAACTGTCCAAAAGCAGATAATGTTCAAGCTGTAACTGACTTCTCTGATTTTCCCTAAGTGACAGGGTTTGAGAGGAAAATTGATGAGGAGATGGATGTGACATATGACTTACAAGAGCATTAATGTGACTCTAGAAAATCATTCATAGCAGCATAAGAAAAATAAACACTGTGGAAAAGTATTTACAGATCTACACTAACTGTAATGCTCACTAAAACAATTTCCTTTTCTGTCTCCCACAGGAAAAAAAAAAAGAAACTAGGAAACACAATAAACCTGGAAACTTCAGCACTGCCTGTTGCCTGGTGTTTACAGGCTTTCTGGAGCTTGAAAAACACTGGATGTGCCTGGATATAGGCAGTGACATGCAAACACACTTGCTGACCTTTGCAGGAGCTGTGGTGCTTTCCCTGCTCTGTCAAAACACATTCGGGCTTGGTGATTTGCAAGTGGGCAGGAGAGGAAGGCAGAGAGAAGGGCTGGAGGGTTTGGAAGTGGCATAACTAGGCAGGCAGCTTCCCTGCTGCTCCCACTTGTTCTTTCCTATCGTGGCTGCAGAGATATTTTCCTCTAGTGCTTCAGCTTCATTTAACTCTCCCTTTGATCAGTGTTTATAGTAATGTAGCTTGGTATAAGCACTAATATCCCTAAATGCTGTAAATATATATCTATAAACACTAAACAAAACATTCCCTATATAATAAACAGAGACCAGAACTGTGAATTAGGGCCCCAGACAAGGCAGATGCATAGAAACAATTCTCAAGGACTTTGAAGTTAAAAGCCTGGCTGTGTAAATGTAAGAGCTTTTGTAAGTCAAACTAAAAGTCTCATTAACGCAAAACTTCCATGATCAGAAACCTGACTAGTTCAATGAGAATCCCCAAGGACATGAGTATTTAGCACACTTTCTAATTAAAAGCAGAGAATTATGGCACAGCAGTTAAAATATGGTTTATACTTGCCTGGGAAATATGCAGTAGATTGTGTATGCAGAGATACCCTGCAAATAGAGATACTCTTTGCAAATAGGACATGAGCAAACCAAGGTACAAACAGGCAGGAGTGAGAACCTGAGAGTGGTTTCTCTGTGTGTTGGGATGTTGTCACCTTGGGTGAGAAAGCAGATGATCTTTTTTGGGTGCTGCAGGAAGCACTGCTCTGGGCTCCCCCCAGAACTGTGAGGAAACATTGCTCAGACACTACGGAGGCCTGACAGACAGTGTGCCCACTACACTCTGGGGAAATTGTGCCTCTTACCTTGTGCAGGGCGATCTCTGAGGGTTCTCTGCCTGTTGTTGCTCCCAGCCTGCTGTCCTTCCCATCTGGGCCAGGACTGGGAACGGCTGGGCTGGGCAAGGGAGTGTCCATGAATCCCTCCCTGCTGAACAGAAGCTGTTAAAAATGGCCAGATATTGATAAAGCTGTCCCTGGGCTTCAGTCCCATCAGAGGAAGCAGTTCAGGTTTCTGGTTGGATGAACTGATGCTCCATCTCACACCTCTGGCAGAGAACACTGGACAAGGAGCTGGATCTGCCCTGTCCACAGTGTTTGGAAATGGAGGTGTGTTTGTGGCAGCCATGATTTGTCCAGCTCTGGGACACCAGTTATGTTCTGGTGAATTGTGTTATTTAAAGCTGGGAGAACCTTTCTGAACAAGAAATAACTGACCGTTTAATAAAATCATGTCTGTATTGGGGAGAAGGGAGGCAGAGGAATAAATTAAAACCTTTTTCTAATAATTCTCTTTAAAAACTACTTTTGTTTCAGTTTCATGTGGTTTCTGGAAGCTGTGAAGAATATGAGAACTTCACCTAAAAAGAAATATTTTACCTAATGCCAAAAGGAATTATGCCATGGACTTTTTAAAAAATTATCTTAAAATATATTTCTCCAACATTAAAAACAGAAAGTCATTTCAGTTTGTTACCAAAGGAAAACCATCACCATATTCACATGTGACAGTGAACTGAAACATTATTTCTTGGTTCTGGTGTCAGGACTGCAACCTGGCTAAATTCATGGTAGAGAGCTCATCAGAATTGAAAAGCAAAGCTCCTGGTGAAGTTATTAGGCTAAATATTCTGCTTTTTTAGGTTAAATATTCTGCTTTTGGTCATTTTTTGCTGTTTCCTTTGGGCATGATGATCTCTGTTTCTGCCCTAAGCTCTTTTCGTACTCTTTTCCTATTGTCTCTCTCTGCCCTGCTTTAGAGCAGCCGGCGTGGGTGGGGAACCCACTGGGAGTCGGAGGCTTTTGTCAAAGGAGGCATCTCTGGGTCTGGGTGTGGAAGCAGTTTGTCTCCCCTCGGCAGCGGACAGAGGAGATACAGTCCCTGCTGTACTGGCTACAAACTTGGTGTTCCGAAGCACTGCCCTGCCCTGCTGTCAGACGATAACCACGTGTGGAGAGCCCAGAATTATGAAAGGTGCCTTTATAGCTCTTGAAAACTGACTCTTCAAGTACAGTTTTGGGGTTTAGGATGAATTGGAAAGCCTATGGGTAATGTAAATGTGTTTGAGAATGCTTTACATTAAGGGCCACCTCCTGAAGTTCTCCCTTCCTCAGGCAGGGACCGGCTGAGTCCTGAGCGGAAAGACAAGGACGCTCCTTCCCTTCTGGCAGGTGTTCAGCCTGGAGGGGAGTGTCAGCACGTCAGGATTGCTAACAGCCATGCTTGCTTCATTTTCCTCATGCTGTATAGCACTCATTTCTGGAAACTGGAGGTTAAGTGTTTCCTTAAGCACTAAAGACAGGATATCACATTCATTTGAAACATTATTTCAGGAAAAAAATTATCCAAAGCACTGAGATGAATAGGAGAAGGGAAGAGGGAGCAGAGGCAGAACTTTGGCATCTAAGAAACAAATAAATTCAAGTGGCTTTACCTGAAGGAGGTAATTAAAAAGTGGAAAAGCAAGTGCAGGCAATTGGTTACAGGTACTGAGCTGGGGGTGTTCTTGGAATGAAAAGTTATCCAGGCCTTCAGTGTTCCCTCCCATCTTCTCTCGGACGCCTTCAATGCCTCCTGTATTTCTCTGTACAGAATAACCAGGGCAAGTAGAACTATGTAAAATAGGCTCTCATTATTCTTTTAGTGGTAGCAGTATTATTATTTTAATGAGCAGTTTGTTCATTATTGTTACTGCTCTGGTTTATGAGCCTGTGGTACCGTTTGTGTAAGAGCTGCCCCATGAGCTGTGAGAGAAGCACATTGCACTGGATCCAACTGACTTCAGTTCCCACTGGTGGGAATCAAAGAATTGACTGGTTTTATGATTTCAGTGAAATTGGCACAAACATGGCTTTTTGAAAATGTAGAAGCTGCCTACATGGTATGAAAGGTGTTTTTGCAGTGTATTGCCTTTGGATTTGGCAGAGAACAGGTTTTTCGCCTATCAGTTTGACTGGGTCTCTTAATGAACAGCTGTTCCTCATTGGCAGCCACCAGTTTCTTGTGGATTATTTCTGAAACAGCAAGAGACAGCAGCAATCATTTCTGTTACCCTTGACTAAAGGCTGCCTGTCAAAATGTTTCTTCAATCTCTGTAGTGAGGATTAGGGTATTTTTCCCAGCTCATGAGATGTTAGGTGATTTCAAAGTATTTCCCAGTCTGCTTCAGGATTCTTCAAAAAAACCTGATTTGTGAATTTTATGTACGAAGAAAACAAATGTTGCTCAGATCAACAGAAACCTTTCCTTCAGGGGAGACAAAATGCTGTATCTGCCTTTTGGCATCCTTTAAACAGCTTCTTTTTTGGTGTTAAGTTAAGACAATAATTTTTGAAATGTTATTTCAGGGCAGAAATTAGGAAGTCTGAAGGTTTCATTTTGAAAATGTGGAATGAAGATGCTTCCACAGCTTTGAAAGTCTTTGAGACACAGTCAGTGAAATTTTTGTCAGACTAGACCTTACTAGAGTTAGCTTTGCAAGAATGGCAGAGTACAAGCAGATTTAATTTAAAACTTTTTAAATGGTAGCAATGCAAAAGCAGGGCTATTTTGGGAAGTTCCCCTCTGTGAGAGCTGCTGCTGAAATTAGTAGCTTCTGGTCCCTGCCATGTGGCTGTACTTTTAATATAGGTAACCCTGAGCCAAGGTTTGAGACTAATGTCCCACTTAGTTTCTCACCAGTGAGCTGCAGCATCTTGCCCTTTTCTCCTTCCACTCAGGATGTTCTTAGTCCAGGTTAATAATTGCAGTGAGAAGGAAGGAGGAAAACAGACTCCATGAGACTGGGTGAAATATAAACAACAGAGACACCTCTGTGCTTCAGGCTCACTTAGTAAGGAGGGAAGAAAGCAAGTGCTGGATCAAACAAGAAACTCCCTCAGCATTTCTTGGGGTAAACAATGGCAGATTTTTAGCAGCATTTTCATTTCTGATGCTGAGCAAGGTGTTTACAACATACCTGGTTGATGCTGATAGGGGTTTATCAACATGTGCCCTCCCCACCCTGGGTAATACAGCATCCGTGCTGTTTGGGATGTTGAGGCTCCTGTTACATCTGTTCTTCATTTGGTCCCTTCCAAGCTCCTGAATGCCTTCAGGAGCCAGGATCAGTCTCCTCCTCAAATCTCTTTCTGCTTTGCTTTTCTCCATCTGACTAAGACAGTTTTCTCTCTGCTAGCATTTTCACAATATATATATATATAAACTCCAACATAATTAAATAAACCAGTGCTGAAACCCCCTAAAGAACAATTATCTTTTCTCTGAAATACTCCAGCAGAAATCTTGGAAACTGACACATAATTAGTAGGTCCAGCCCCACTGCAACACTTAATGCAATGCATTAGGGCTCCTAACTCTGACTTCTCCAGGACTCCGATTGACCAGCAACAGCAAATGTGTGAGCGATGTGCAGACGGACTGTTTTTATATACACTGTTAGTCTAATGATCTCAAAAGCTGTTTAAACACACTACACTACTCCAGTCTCCATCATGCTTGCCAGGCTTTTCTCCTCCTTATTCGGATAGCCTCACTTTTAAGTGGCTTTTCTCTGCCGTCTGTATGATCAGAGGGAAAGAGTAGTCTTGGAGATTAGACCAAAACCAGACTAAACCTTAGCAGAATTGTTTCCTTGATTCCAGTTGTCTTAGGTGCCTGAACACACCAAAATTTGCCTGACAAGATAAGGGATATGGTGAAGTCAACAGGAAGATGAAATAAAACCAGTGGCTGTGTATGAGGTGCTTGTTGAACACGGAACCATATCCTATACACGATAGGATATGGCTCAGGTGCAAACGCAGCAGCAGCACTTCCAAGCCTGGCAGGACTAGTGAAGGAGGATGCTGCTGGCAGGTCTCTCACATTTTCTGAAGGGAGAGCTGTGCCAAAAGGGAACATAGCCCTAGAAGTTGTTAGTTCTTCTAACAACAGCTTGAGTTGCTTTTATTTTTCCAAGTGTGTATCTATGCACCTCCCCACTGATTCAGAGCAGCTGATATGCCAAGACACCAGGAGGATGACTCTTGGGGAAAAAAACCCTGCTGATAGAAAGAAAATTTCATACTTAGATATCTAGAGTCCTTTTTATCATAACAGAGGAAGAGCAAGTTGTGCAAGACAAGTATTAGTCATGTTATGTAATTCACTACTGGAAGTACACAAGTGCTGGCATGAGAAGGGACTTGGATGAGAACTGATGTAAAACTTACTATTAACACTAGAATGGGAGGACTACTTTATCTTGAAAGCACCCCATATAAATATTTTCAGAGGTAAAAGATGATGTGAATCTGCAAGGCATTAGGATCTAGAGGGGAGGACTAGTCTGGAAACAGGTTTTGCAAGGAAGCTGCTCCTTGGGAGCACTGGTGAGATTTGGGACACGCTACTCTGTCCTCTCCAAGCTGCAAACAGAGCTCCAGGCACAAACCTCCTGGAAGCTGGGCTCCTTGTGCTCCCTTCCAGCTTCCCTGCACCACAGAGTGATCCAGATTTGTTTCTAATAACAAACATTGAATGACTCCTCGTGGGAAAGCTCTTGTGTTTGGTTTGGGCTGTCACTGATTTCTGCTCTCCCTTGGGTGTTATCCCAGAGGAATGTTAGAGGAAATTGGGATTTGATGCTGCAGTTTATTCCAGCCTGGATGGCTTGCCATTGCTGGAGTGCTGTTAGGAAAGGGCTTAGAAACCCCTGGCTATAAAAATGTGGGATGACTTTCTAAAGGGGGTGAGGGCAGCACGGTGCAGACACTGAGGAGCTGAAAGCCCCAAGGAAGCCTTAGTGTGGACAGTCCCCACTGCTCAGCACGGGGAGGAGGACAGAGCCCAGGGCTGCCACCACTGCAGCTGCTCCAGGCCAGCCAGGCTGAGAGAAGAGCAGTGGCAGAGCTGTGAGAAAGTACAGCCAAACCTGCGTGGGCTGCAGCAGAGGTAACATGGAACATGGAACTCAAGGGCCACTGGTCCTTCAGCTGTGAAAAAAGACACCTATGAGGCGGTATCACAGGAGAGATTTTGTTGTTGGAAAGCCTAGAAGAGATGGGGATCACTGCTGCCAGCAAGGGAGGACTAATTAAAGGACTAATTACCACAAAGAAAAGTGAAGTTAATGACAATGGTTAAACAAAGTTACATTAAGGGTGTGTAGTAATTCAGCAGTGACATGTACCTTCTCAACCTGCTGCCTACAAGGTGACAATTAAAGGAAATATCAATTCCTACAAAAAAAACCAAATGTATTTTCAGTGGTTGAGTGCCAGCTCTGTCTCCTCTCTTTAACAAAGGGTCACCCTCGCTTCAAGACCTCCAGACCACCCGTGGCCAGAGGGGATTACTGTGCCATGGCTGCCATGTGCAAGCTGGATGTGAAGCCCTGGATGTGAACCCTGCTGAATGTGAGCAGCAGTGCTGTGTATGGACAAGGGCACTGTGGTGATTGTGAGCAGGAAAGCCCTGGCTAAGTCTCTGCACGAGCAGCTGAGTCGTCTCCTGGGCTGTCTTTGGCCCTCTGATGTGTGAACACAGAGCAGCACTGAGGATCCAGCTCTTGCAACCTGTTAACGTCGTGGAGGAAAATACAAATTTCTGCCCTTGAAGAAGTGGAATCAGAGGAGTCTGTGATAGGGGACCACGGCATGGATGAAAGAAGAATGTGAAGGACTTTGAACATGTGAGAGAGTGTGAACAGTGGCGATCCCAGAAGGGAAATTCTTTAGGGAATTAGAAGGAAAATAGATGTTAGGGAGTCAGGATTAAAACTGTTTGAAGTCAGAGGGGGGAAGCCGGATCTTAGTTTTGATCATGAAAAGGCTGAGAGGAGGGTGAGTAATGTGAAATCAAAGTACAGAAATCAAACCTGAACATTAAACAACCTACAAATCCCTCTCTTGTAGAGACGAGATCCAAGGACCCAATAAAGCGAGGTGAGGGGTTTTCTTAGATCCGTGTAGAGGAACAGCTTCCACCAGGAGAGGGGTCCAAAATTCCCCCTGTTTTGACAGAGAAGGGGAGAGAGAGAGACATGACTAAATTTTGGTACGACCCCTGAAGGAAGAACCAGCTGGTTACCCATAGCCCCACCCACTAAACAGGGCTTTTGTTTTACTTTTCATTTCAGTGGGAATCATGTTTTCTCTCCTCTAAGTGTCTCTTTCTGGCACTGGCCAAAGGACTGAACTTTTTCTGTCTCTGCTGAGGCCTTCAGATGATGCCCCTGAGTGGGGCTGGCTGGGAGTCAAAGGGAAAATCATGCCTTCTGCTGCCAGATCCCTCCTTAAGCTGCTGCTGAGCCCTGTGCACATGTGTGTGAAGTGTCCTGCCAAGCTGATGGGCTGGAGCTTCAGAATTAACAATGTTGACTCAGGTCTGAAGACTTTAAAAGAATCTATATCAACAGACTTTAAAGATCTTAAAATATACAGCTTGAGTAGCCCTAGGTTTCTCAGGCAGCTGCCAAATCAAACTGAATAATAAAATAAAACTGAATAATAAAGTGATCACAGAGTGTACGATCAAGACAGGGCCGAGCTGAGGCACCTCCAGTAATTAACTGGATTAGGAGCAGCCTCCTGACAAGCCTCGAGTTTCTGCTGACATGCTGAGAGCCAAAAACAGCAATAAAATTTCTCCAAATGAAAAGAGCTCTTCCCTCGCCTCTGGACTTACTTCTTCTGCTCTTTCCTGTCAGTAAAACCAAGGTAGGAGAGGTGCCAGGCAGGGCAGGCGAGCCCAGTGTGACATGTTGCTGGTCTGCAGCAGCAGTGATGGGGAGAAGAGCTGGGAGTGATCCAGGGCCAGAGCGACCCTGTGGGAGGGGGAAGGTCAAAGGAGGACCAGACCCCAAAGAGGGTAATGCTGATGGAGACATGAACCTGGCACCAAAAAGCACAATCCCTGCTTTTAGACTGCTGCCCACACCTGGGAGGTGTGTCCTCTTGCCTTCTCCCCAAGAGCTGACAGTGCAAGTCTTGTAGGTGCCAAGCCTGAGCCCAGGAATGGATTGGCACAGGAAGGGATGGGCACAGGAATGGATAAGTGCAGGAAAGGATGGGCACAGGAAGGGATGGGCACAGGAATGGATGGGCACAGGAATGGGGGCACAGGAAGGGATGGGCACAGGAATGGATGGGCACAGCAAGGGATGGTCACAGGAAGGGATGGGCACAGGAATGGATAAGTACAGGAAGGGATGGGCACAGGAATGGATGGGCACAGGAAGGGATGGGCACAGGAATGGATAAGTGCAGGAAGGGATGGGCACAGGAAGGGATAAGTGCAGGAAGGGATGGTCACAGCAGTGGATGGGTGCAGGAAGGGATGGGTACCTACCCCCACATATCCTGGGTATCCAGCATTTCCCTTTCACCTGGCATGGAGCAAGGCCACCTCCCATCCTTTCTCCACTTTTTATTACGTACTTGAAATCCAGAAAAAAAATCCATATTTAAGGCCTGAAATATTAAATAGCCTTGAGATGCTCGTTTTTTGTGAGTTGTATTGCAATGGTGACTCAAACCCCCAAAAAGCCCAACCAGGAGCTCTCCACTTGCTTTAATGCTACATATGTTTTGTTTGGGGGCCAATAGATTTTTTCATGGAAAGATTTCATTTTTTGATTAAAATATCCTGGCAAAAATGAATCTATTGGGAAAGGAGAGCCAATTTTTATTCCTTTTTGGTGGCATTTTTCATGAGATAAAATGTAATTCCTGAGAGCGTCCAACTTTGGTCCTTTTTCATTCTTAAAATGTTTCTTTCTCTCTAGGCTTGTGGCATCAATTTCCCATTGTCCTTTCAGAGTGCTAAGACAAATATATCTTTCTATTTTGGTATTGTCTAGAGGTAAGGTTTATAGGGAAAGGTAATACCCTTCCTTAGAGAGACTGATAGAACTGGGAAAAAAAGGAACTTGTTTTTGGGCATAGAAGTCCTGTCTGGCTCCTTTGTTTATAAATTACGCTTCTGTTCTCCCAGAGACCTTCCTGGCTCTACACTGAATTCCAGCATACACACTCAAAAAGCACGGTCATCATTTATCTTTACTGCTACTGCAATCTCCTCATCACCTTTGCTTTCTCTCCTCCTTCAGCTACTCACTCTTCTGTTTTGCAATCTTCTCAAGTGGCATCTGTAGCTGATATTTTATTACTCGTGTATGCCTTTTTCTAATCCTCCATTATTTGGGGCATATCCTTTGTTATCTGTGTTAGTCTTTTCTATGCCCTGGGGATATTTATCACTAATTGAGTCACATAAATGGGAAGGTAAACTCTTAGATTACACATTTTACTTACAGTGGGACAATCCCCAGAGCTTTAATTCTTTCCTTTCTTTGTGGTGTTATGCACAGCTGGTTGGAGCTAACACGGAATCGAGGTGGGGTCTGCAGTGGGCTGAGCAGGATTTGTGCTGCCGCCTTTGTGACTCACTGACCACATGGGGAGATGTCACAGCTCCCACAGGAGTCAGTGTCAGCGGCACCTCCACCCCTGTGTGGGGAAAATACCCTCTGCATGCCTTTAAAACGGGCAGGCAGGCTGACTGAGGCTTGGGGAGGAGGGAGGCAGTTGGTTCTGTTCAACATTTCCATTAACAACAGGGATGATGGAATAGATAGTACACTTATTAAACTTACAGATGGCACCAGGCTAGGAGGGACTGCAAATATATTGGACAACAGGAGGAGAATTCAAATGAGTTCAACGAATTGCAGAAGTGGTTTTCTGAGGGGAAAAAAGGGAATTAAATTAGAGACAAGTGTAAGGCATGAAACTTGGGCTGGAATAATCAATACAGAGTATGAGGAAGAGGCAGTGGTTCTGTAAAAAGGGAACTGGTGAGTAGAGGAAAGCAAAGGCTGGACCAGAAGTTCATGAAGTCTTAGTGTCACACTGGAGGGAAAAAGGCAAGTATAGGTAGGACACTGAGCAACAGGCTCCTTTTACAGCAGAAGTGATGCAGAATGGTATTAGAAAGGCTTTTGGATGGTGAGCAGTGCTCAGCACGGGCTGAGAAAGAGCATCTCCAGGGATGAGACATACAGAGATGATCCCGTCGTGGGGCAGGAGGATAAAGCAGCACTCGCTCAAGATCCTTGAGTCCTGTTGTCTCCTGAATGTGCTTTTTGCCCTTGTGCCCCACACTTCCCTGCAGGGCACGTGAGGAGGAGAGAGACCAGTGCTGATTTAGGATCACACACGGGCTGTGCACAGCCCAGTCTCCCTGGGAGGCAGTGACAGCTCCACATTCCTCCCTGCTCCCACCACCTTCCTGCACTGCTGCCCAGGCTGTAACCCTCAGCAGGGTGTTCCTCTAGGATGTCAGCATCAGTTTGTCTTGGTAATGTATGAAGCAGACTGTAGGCAGACCAGAAACATAGGCTTTTCTATTATTTTTTTTCTCACTTCACTAGACATAACACTAGTAAGAGGAGGATATGAGTTTAACTGTGCTGTTGGCCTTGAGGTTTTAGGTATCAAGGAGAGATTATTTCAGAGATCAAACTGAATGCTGATTTGAGGGAGTAGCTCATCCCTTTGGAGTGCTCCAGAAGGAAAAGGGAACATTGTCAGTTCAATCTACTGTGGAATTTATAGTATTAATGATCTGAAGAACACTTTAGGGATTTCTGTCAGATGTCTATTTTAATTTAAACTCTTGGGTGTTTAACTACCCAAAATATTGAGTTCTAGTCATTATAAAAACTAATAACTGGCTTATTTTGCTGCTAATTTAGAAACTGAGGTTAATTATCTACAGTGAAAGGATATGGTACTAATCTAAAGTCTACCTGAATAAGACACTGTGGTTAATTGATTCCCCATGAAATGACAAAAGATTCCTTCAGAGGGAAAAGGTGTTTAGTATTCTGGGCTTTCTCAAAGGTACTAGCATTTGCTTCTCATGAAAGGTTTTTTTTGTTTGGCTTAATCAGCTGTACTTTATCCTTCTCTTAATTGTTATTAGTGGTTTATTTTTATGCAAAAAATTAAAAAGCAAGCCAGGGCCATTGGATGATTATGAGTTTCCCAGGTGAGAGCCCACCTGCTGCACCCCTGTGATTCACAGTATACTGGGTGATTACAGCAATCCATTCTCCCGCTGCGCTCGGTGGGAATTGTTTGATGTCCAATCCACAGATGTGGGATTGCCCCTATCAACTTGGTATCCATGTTGGATCTGGATACATGGGTGCTTCTGCAGAGCTGCTCATGGGTGAGCACAGTCAGGGTTTGGCCCAACTGACTTTTCCAAAATCACAGAGTGCTTTATTCCCAGAGCCAAAATTGCTTCCTCGCTCTCTGTCCCATGTCATCTCTGTTCTGACATTCCCTTTCTCAAGGCTCTGAATCTGCCCATTCTCCCACTAGTTTATTTAATAAAAATTACTTTCTAAGCCAACTGCAGGCAGCTAAAAAAATTAATTTAAACTTCCCCTAAAGTGTATTTGTCAATGTCCACTGTTGTAATTCATTGTGTTGTGTCCTGGCATCCCCTGAACACGGCAGTGTCAGAACTCTGATGATGTAGTGCATTCTTTATGTGTAATATATCTTGAGAACAGTTTCAACTTGGCTGATATATGAAGCCAGCCTAGGAGGATTTTGAAAATAGACCTAAATTTAGAGAATTTTTTGTGTAGTTTTGAATGCTTGAAGGCTTCACCTGAAGCATTTATTGAACACCTAAATATTTTTCCCTTGCCAAGTAGGAGCTGGCAATGTCAATTAACCTCTCTGGGCTCTGTAGGTTGGCTGCCCAAACTACAAAGCTTACGTGTGTGCATCACAACTATTTACCTAAGTTATTTTGCCACACTGGTTGTGTTTAAAACAAAATATTAAATGTGATTGCAGTCTAAACTGGGCAACATGCATCTCAAAATGTGGTGGTGGGCAATGGGATCATTTATGGAGGTGTGAGGGGTGTTCTTTACTGCATGGGATCAAACCTCCCTTCTGAGTTCTGTACTGCCCAGGCAAGCATCAGGCTTTTCTCATAAGAACTGTTTTGTAAGGAATGTGTTGGGAAATGAAGCTGGATGTAAGTGTGGAGAGGGCAGGAGAACAAGAAAGAGCTGAGAACAAAAGCTGGAATGTGTAAGCCACGAGTGGGTAAATATGAGGGCAAAAATGCCAGGAAAAGGGAAGAACTGGAAACAAAAAAGGGAACAACCACTGATCTTTTTTATGAGCAAATAGTCTGTTACCAAGGTAGGTCAGGACTTTCTTTAGAAATAGTTCAGTGGAAACTTTAGAAAAATTAAATAGAGACATAAATAGAGACCATCTACCTCCTCTTCTTCCCACTTCACATAAAAATGCAACTCTTCTCGTCTCTCCCCCTCTTTCTGAGTTTACTTTCTTTTTTTAACAAAGACCTATATTCCAGCTGGATTTCTTCTTACACTGAGCTCATACAGTGGTGTAAGGTGAGCATGAAATGCACTTTCTGCTGATGTGCCCCATCAATAGGAAGTAATTCCTGCACCTTTCAAAGAACCTGCCTTCAGTTGTTGGGGTTGTGGTAGAGAAAATCTCTCTGAGTTTCAAGATAGCATTTAAAGTGTTATCTAACAGCAGTAAACATTTAGCCCAGCTCAATGTTCCAACTTAATTACCGGGAAAATGCTACACATTATGAAGATCTAAATAATTTAACAAGCCTTGTTTGAGTCTCAATGTTTTTTTGTTGTTTTTTTGTTTTTTTTTATTACTGCCTTTTTAATGTGCTTTTCATTTGACAGGACAAAAGCATTGGTCAGCATGGACTCCTGGCATGGGGGTCACCTCCTGTTTTGCACAAGGCACAGCACACTCTTCATTAGGAGAGAAATCACAGAATCTTAGAATCAGATGAGTTGGAAAGGACCTCTGAGATCATCAAGTCCAGCCCTTGATCCACTACCATCACAGCTACTAGACTGTGGCACTTAGTGCCACATCCAGTCTCTTCCTAAAGGGCAGAAGCCTCTTTGTAGCAGACTGTCCGTGTACAAACTTCAGCAGGTTCAGAGTGGGCAGAATGCTCAGCACCCAGGGAGCTGGCTGTGGTGAGGTAACTCCTGACATGGACTGCAGTTAGTTGCTGCTTGTGATGATTTATGTTTATATGTCATGCTACAGCTGCACCTGAAGAAACAGTGGTAAGGGAGAAAGAAAGGGGAAATATTTTAGGCTGAAAGAGCAAATGGAACAAAAAGGTAAATACTGAGCCAGTGCTTGTTCACCTTTTGGATAAACTGCCCCCCCTTAGTGGGGCCATGGTTTGATGAAAAAGTCAGTCTGAGTTTAGGACCTTAAATACCCAATTCCATAGTATGATGTGGTGTGCAGCACTGATGCAGCACAGACTCTGCTCATGCAAAAACTGTGAGGAGCTGCAGTACCAATGGAGTGCAGCTCCCACCACAGCCCTTCCCTGGGCTTTTCTCCCCAGTGTCCCCGGCCCCGCCTCTTCTCCCCTGCCCAGCACAGACCAATGTCGCTACAACACAACCCTTGGGCAAGGCTCTGAGTGGGGTAAAGGGAGCTCAGCCCTCCTCCCCTGGCAGGTGGCCCCAGCTGGAGGTGTAGGTGCTGTAAATCAACCTGCCCCAGCACGGGTGCTCCAGCAGCTTTATGGGTCACCAGATGTTCCTGCCAGAGGGGTGCAGTGCGTGCTCTCTGGAACAGGCTCAGAGCAGTCACTCCACCGAGGAACAGCCCTGCACAAATTCTGGGTGTCAAGCATTTATCAAAGGTATAACATATGTGTCTCCCGAGGCCATAAAGTCCTAATTCCACCTTCTGCTGAAATAGCCCAGTTCAGTGTGTAAGCCTTTCTGTAGGTCTCAGCCTCTGCACAGTAAGCTGGGACATGGGCCTATAGAATGTACATGTTTGGTGATGAGAGGCTCTTTTCTTCTTTTTCCCTTGTAATTACATTCTGTTTAAGCACTTGCACTTGGCTGTTTAACATCATTTTGGCAAAAGGTAGGGTTTTTTTATTTCTGTGGACCCTAATATTTTCAGTATTCTGATGAATACTCAATCTTCCTTTGACTCCTGGGCGAGAGGAACATTTCTGATGCCTCCTGTGGTAAGTATTCCATGGCTTACACGTTGTGTAAGACTAATTTCCTTGAGTCAGGGGTAAATCATCGATTCTCATTCCTGTCCTTGTGCCCCCAGCAGGGAACTGTTACAGTGGTGCTGGTTAAATTGGCCCCAGTGCACACCCAGTGCAGGTCAGCTAACCCATGGTTGAAGTACCTCTGCAACAGAACAAAGAAGCAGCAGAGCTGCATTAGCAATGAATTCATTAAACATTTGCATTTTCATGGAAATCTGATGCTATTTCATCTAATCAAAGATTGTACTTTTTTTCCCCAAAGTCTTACATCTCAATCTATAACTGACACACTGTGAAATATCTGAAATCCACTTGAAAGCCCATGGGATCATTGCTGAATTTCACAGCCTTTTAACATATGAAATTACACTGAGATACACAGAAATCACTGTCTTTTTTTTTCCACAGGCTTTTCTGCTAGTTCTATAGAAGGCATATTTGCACCAAGCGGAGAATTTTAATTCTCACCCATAAGACTCTTTGTTCATTTTTGCCAATAACTTTTATGACTGTCTGCAGTTTCACAGGCTGTGTATACGTCCAACACTGTGACTTAAATGTTTCCAGATTTTCTAGTTTATTACTTAAAAAATACAGTAAAAAATACTATGGTGAAAAATTTGTTAAAGTTGCATTTTTAGTTAGCAGAAGTCTCCAGAGTTTGGCTTTTGAAATATGTGTCTCTGAGATGCCCTAAGCTTTTGAAATAGCCCTCTTTGTTGAACTCTGGTCTCGTCTGGTCTCTAGAGCTCCATATCTGCCTTTGCAGCCAGACCTGGCATTGAGCTGCTCTTGCTCACCCTGTTGCACCTCCTTTGTTCTCCCCATCACCTTCCTCGATGGGCATATGGGCTGGGAATTCTGGGGCTGCTCTGGGGCCATCAGCTTTCAGCCAATGCCCCTCAGGTGAAATGAGCCCAAACAAGTTGGGAGAGACTGTTCAAATCTGTTCCTTGCAGACTGAGAGGAATAAAGAGGGAAGCCAGCATTCATCATTCAAAAGATAAACATTTGACAGCACAGCTTGACTATGTCAGGAACACTTCTGTTTTAATAGTACGCCTGCGAGCTTTCAAAACAAGTGTTTACCTGTCACAATAAACATTTATGAGTGAAGTACACAAAACACACTAAACTTGGAGTTGGCAAGCCTCCAGAAATGCCATGTGCAGTTAAACTCTTGAGCTTGTCATTCCATTGAACATAAATCTCTTCAGTTGTCTTCTGTCTTCTTCAGTGTATACTGTGGGACTTCCCTGATTGCTTTGGAGACATCTGTCTTGGATGCATACAGAATCCTGGGAAGTGCAGCAAGTGCCTGGAGCTGACAGGCACATTAAGACCTAACTCTTAAACAGCTGCAATTAACTCACTAATGGCTCCTGGTGAGACTGGGTGTCTTATTTTGTTCCCCTGAAAACAATTTGCTGTCTACACAAAATACAAATCTTTGCTTGTAACTGCATTGGCAAATAGGAGCTTGTAGTAGAAGTGAGGAGTAGAGCACATGGGGTTTCATTTAGGTGTTGGATCAGGCCTCCAAATTTGCACTTTCTGGTGACTTAAGAGGAATGAAGAAACTGCTCTAGTGGTTGGCCTGGCCTGAGTTTGAGTCTGACACAAGAGAAGGTCATAAGTTTGCTTGGCTGGATTTTACTTTGACCATGCTAAACAATGAGAATTCCCACTTTTTCAGAGATGTTATTTCACTTCGTAGGACTTCTTGCCAAGTCTAACACTGTGCAGCATACTGGAAAAATAGCTACAGTCAATAAATACAGCCCATAAAAATAAAGTCTGGCACAAGGTTTGCACAGGAAACAATTACATCTTGCCTTTTTTTTTTTTCCTTAGGCCATTTCAATAGCTTAAGGAAAGGCTAGGAGAGCAAAGGGAATTTTAGTCTCTATATACATGTACATTTAATGTTTTGGGGTTAGGGGTTTTGGGGTTAGGGTTAGGAGGTTTTTTTGTTTTGGTTTTTTTGGTTACATTTTTATGTTTTAATGTGTTGCTTTTCTGTTGTAGAGTGAAGTATAGGACAGTTTCAGCTTGCGGTCTGACCAGAACAGACTGCTTAAAATCTCCATCTTCTGCTGGGGGAACAACAGATGAAGTGGGAATTAGGAATTTCAGGCTTGGGGTTCCTGGGTTTGGATTGTGGCTCTTGCATTCTATAAAACACTTTGAAATCAAGACAATACTGATTATACAAGAAACAGTTCTCAAGAGTCAGTTCTACAGCACTTTTCAAGTCTGTGTGGGATGTTTCTTGGGATTTAGCAAGCCTGTTTTCAAGGAATTCCTGGCCTGCTGTGGAATTGCTGGTGTAAAGCAGAGATTCACATCACCATCTCCCACCTGGGCACCCAGGTAAGCCCTGTAAGCTGCAGGCAGTTGGTTTTCTCCCATGCCCTGGGTGAAGCCCCTGCCTTCTCACAACAGCAGTCCTTCTTTCCCTGAATCCTTGGGTGCTTTCCTGATCCAAAGGATGCTCAAGGCACTGTTAAGCAGCCCTTTCCTCTTGCCTCTCCCACAGTCACCATGGGTGGCCTTCTGCCTTGACTCCCATGTAACATTTCAAAAGGCCTCATTTTTGTTCTAGTGCAGAATTTAAAAGGCTTTCAACATCTCCATTTAAAAAACAAAAATTCCAGTGTTTGTGCTGCCCATTTTCCTTCCAAGAGCACACTGAGAAAAGGGAAGGTCTGGCCTTGTTCAGTCCTGGCAAGTCCAATCCAGAGCTGTGTAAAAAATGCATCTAAAAAAAGGACCTTTCTTCCAATAAATGGCCATTTAATGAATAAAGGAGAAACAATTGAAGTCTGCAGTAATAGAACAATTATGTGCTGTTGTGCATTCCAGCTGGCTACACACTGAACAGTTCTTACAAATTGCCGGAAACACAGCAGCACACGGAGCCGATACGTTTCAGGACGGTCATTATTAAGAAAAATACCATGTGTCAATCTGCTGATGCCCGCTGAGGGCATTCTTCTCCTAAAATCCCTTAATTACTGCTCTGGGGCTCATGGGTGCTCCTGGCCTGCAGTGTGAATGAGAGGGAGAGTGCTGGAAGCCGGAACCCCGGTGTGATGGTCATTAACATCCGCAGTGTCTGCTTTTGCCTCTGCTCAGCATCAGAGGGAAGGAGGCTGGGAAGAGGCAAGGAGCCCCAGGTGGAGAAGGTCTGAATAGCTATGGTGGAAAAGTTAAGGAAATTGGAGTAGATCTGAGTACAGATCCCAGAATCACAGCATGTGCTGAGCTGGGAGGGACCCACCAGGATCCTGGAGTCCAACCCTCAGCCCTGCACAGGCCCAGCCCCAAGAGTCACCCCCTGTGCCCCAGAGGATCAACCAAACCCTCCTGGAGCTCTGGCAGCCTTGGGGCTGTGCCCACTGCCCTGGGAGGGAGCTGTTCCAGGCAGTGCTCCCGTGCTCCAGGGATGTGACACTGGACCCAGCACAGCAGGAGGAGCCAGGGCCACACACGCACTTGCCAAGAGCCACACAGGCACCCCTGCAGGGCAGCCCCAACCTCCACGCCCCCAGAGAGGTGTCTGTTCTCCAGCCATGACACACAGGACCTCTGAGTCTGACCAACCCGTGGTGTGCCGTGTTCCTGAGCTCCTGTCCCTCACCAGCACAGGTTGCCCTCCTTCCCCACCGCCAGGGACACACTTCTCCTTCTTTCCTGCCTCCAGGACAAGCCAGTGTGTCCATGGCAGGACTCTTCATGGCTTGGACTGGTTGACCCACCATCCTAAGTCCTTTTGAGACCAGGGACAGCCCCCAGGGAATGGCTGGAGCTGTGTCAGGGCAGGCTCAGGTTGGATCTCAGCACAAGGTTCTTC
>JAWMRA010000048.1:8916836-8927090 GCA_035584735.1 Pseudotriccus pelzelni
CTTGTTAATAAATTTTACTTTTTTTATTTATAAATTGGCTCTTTAAATTTATTCGGCCACTTAGTAACTTATAACAACCACCAAGTCCTAAATTGGGCTCACACAAACCACAACTGCTTGCTCAAGTAAAAATCTGTCCAGTCTGGCTACAAATGGCAGGGATGGATTTCAGAGAGGCTTCTCTGACCCTGGCAACCAGCTCCCATCTGCTCCTTTGGGAATCTCAGGGAGAAATATGCAGGGAGCAGTGTCGTCCAGGACTTTGCAAAGCTCTTGCAGTCTGCTGAGGGCAAATAGGTGCCCAAAGTGGCTACACGGCTCCCCTGGAGCTGCACAGGGACAGGGCACATCCCAGTCCTGTCGAGTTCTTGTTTTCATCTGAGTTCTTCAAGTGTTTTTGCTGCCTGCACACGGCTTCTGTGGTGTCCATAGGACACCTTCGGTACCCAGAGCTGAGAATGGCATTCAAAGGTAAAGTTAGTGGTTGTGTGAATAAATGGCACTTTCTGACAGGCAAGCCAGTAAGTAGGTATTTGTTCAAAACAATTAAGGCTCCATAGCCTAGTTTAGTAGTTAATCAATTTATGTGGTTTGCTAAAGTACCTGCATATGCCCTTAATAAGTACTGACACCCTTTTCCTAGAGCACTGCTATGTGCTCAGAGAGAAATTACATTTTTAATTATGCCACACAAGCCTAATAGAAAATCTAATTATGACAGCAGTATTTTTCAACTTTTGTACAAATAGGGTTTTTTCTGTAATGGAGTTGCAAGTGTTGGCTTTGCTGTAGAGCTTTGGCAGAGGAAATGGATTCAGTGCAGAGTTTGTACCATGCTTCGCTGTATTATTTATTAATCACTGCTATGTATTATTTGTATGCTGTCATAAATGTCCTGGTAGTTGATGCAGTCAAACAGGCTGATGGGAGTCCTTGCTCAAACGATTCTCACTGGTCTGAACCCAGCATTTGTGTGAGTAGTGGAATTACTGAAGCTGCTTCTCAGGGATTTGTGCCTTGTCTTTCGATTCTCTGGTGTCTAACTTAGTGTGAACTCTGACTGAAATGTTTTGCATAGATTAGGATGTTCATAGGTTTCATTCATGCCTAATTAGGCTTCAGGCCATGTTGGAGACTCTTTTTTCATGGGGACAATGTACAAATAGTTTAGATCAGGACAACACTCCACCCTTCTCTTCCTTCCAGGCTGACCAGGGGCACAGTAGCTTTCTATGGTCGTGGTTTCTCCTGTAGCTCCAACTCACCAGAATGTTTATTTGCAGATTGTGTGAATTAAAGCTTCTCCTCTACTCAGGGTTTCCCCTTCGTGAGCTCCAGACAGGCCCAGGGATTTCACTGAGACCCAACCAATACTTTTTGCAAACTCAGCAATATTTATGGTGCTTTTAAAACAGCCTGAGCTGTCTTAGTTTGCCTGTTGCTTATTCGAAGAGAAAAGACGGGGTTTTCAGTGCTGTTCAGAGTGGGTCTAAACCTGCCTCTGCTCAGTACCCAGCATGAGCATCATCAGGGAGAGAGTCAGGACAACAGAGACTCTTTTGCACATCTCATCCCTCCTGCAGATGGACTCTCCCTGGGGAAGAGGAGCCCTGCAGTCGCTCCTCCCGAGCCTCAGCAGCTGCTGGCAGTGGCTCCGATTTGTGGGGAGTAGCTATCAATTTAATTGATTACAACACACCAAGCTCCTGAGCTTTTAAAATACTTCAGTGTCTACAAAGTCACTCGGGTTCTTAATTAACTCCCAGTTCATATGCAAAGGGTACAGAAAACCTTTTGTTCATAAAATGAGGGCAACTGTCTTCCTTCCTTCTCCCCCTAGACTGACGTGTCTGGCAGGCAGGGATTTTCCCTCAGTGTCTGCATACAATGTCACTCACTGGAGGTGCTCTTCTGAGTTATTATGGCGTTACCAGGCATTAACAGAGGTGCAGTGGCACAGCAGGGATGCAAGGCGTGGTTGCCACACACAGAGGTTGAAATTTGTCCCAATGAAACCCCTAAAAGCCTGTAGGACCTGGAGCATCCTGACGATGGGCACAGAGCTCTCTGGCATGGGGCAAGCTGAGCTTCTCAGGACAAATCCTTGGTTCCTTTGAATCCATCCAACAGAACTGCCTGGACAAAAAATTCATTACATTCTAAATGTTATTTCCTTCTGAGGGTTTTTTTCAAAACAGAGCTAGAGAACCAGGATATTTTTAATCAATATTTTTACTTGTCAGCAAGTTTGCCCTGAAACCTGACTTGGCCAGATGTGTCCCTCTGTGCTTCCCCCTGTACTCTGTGTCACTGGGATGATTTATTTAACATGGCCTGTCTCACTTTTCTGGTCTCCTGTGTGATAATTGGAAGAAAACTTGTTGCTCTGAGCTCAAAATTTTTCTTGATTCCTTTAAAACCGTTTGTTCTGCTTGGATGTTTTGTGGCTCCTCATAGGTAGTGTTATGGGAAAGACTGTAAAACCTGATCACTGGAGAGTGCTGACAACATGGATTTGATTAGTGTGTAGAGTCACTTTTTCTGCAAACTTCAAAGCATATTCCACAACTGTAACCTCTCCTGCCATCTCAAGTCCTCTGACTAGACCATATGTGATCACCTGGTACTGTGTATTTCCATATGAGCTGGAAAGCACTTAAAGGATCCTGTGGGCTCCCTTCTTCCTCACTGCTTTTATCACAGACATCTCCCTTTTCTCAGACATTCCCAGCGTGGTGTATTAAGAGTGGTATATTAAAAATGAATGAAGGGAAGAGGGAAGGGAAGAGGGACAGTGCCAAGCTAAAGCTGACCATCTGTCCTCCTTCCCTGAAAATGAAAGGCCAGTTTCAGAAGGGAACTAAGGGGACCTTGAGTGGCTCCAGAGTTAATGACAGTGCCCAGTGCCCTGCAGGCAGGAGATTGTCAGGCAGAAATTTAGCGGGAAATTATGTTAGTATTTCTTGGGCTGGTTTGGTTTGCTTTGGCCTAATCCGCCTCTTCTATTTTTATTCTTTGTCTCATGGAGGTAACTACAGCCCTGCATTGTGTGCTGAAAATACTTGTGCCAGGGTGAGGCAATTTTCTTTCAGCAGATCCATCCCTGAAGCTTTCAAAGTGCCTGAGATTATGGAAGGTACCCTGCCTGTGCAACTTAATTGTACTACTGGGCTAATGCTGCTGTAAAGATATCCCTGTTAAGATATTAACTGATAGCAACCCACACAGATTAAATTTTATTTCTTGAATTATGATGATCAGAGCAGTCCCATCAGGTAACACTGCAGAGAACAGGTTTACTAATAAACAGCGCAGAGCAATCCTTCATTTCTCATGTCTGTGAGACGCCTGGAGCACAACAGCTTGCTGCTGGAGGGTCCTGCCTGAGAGGCTACCAAACAGCAGCCTGCCATTCAATTTTGCCATCCCATTTGTTAAACTGCAGGACAGCATTAGGCTGGCCTGCCATTTCCATCAGTGAGAGGTTAAAACACCACCGAGTGCTTCAAAGCCATGCTGGGGAAGAACTGAAAAAGGCCTTGGAAATAATGGCTTCCCCAAAACCCTCATTTTCACAGTGGCTGCAGAGTAAATCTTTTCCTTCACTGGCCTCCATTCCGCAGCCCCGCTCAGAAGTGTCGATTCACACCCGGCCTCTCACAAAATTACCTCAGGCCTTTCAGCTGAATATCATCCCAATTTTAAGTGCATCAGGTGACAGAGTATTCAGTGCTGAGGGAATGAATGTTTTAGAGCATGCCCAGGCACCTGGGAAGGAGATGAGGTGGCAGATAGAAGGGGAACAGAAGGCACAAGGCAGACAGCCAGGATCACAAATGCTGTTCAAACCCCTGGAGCTCCAGGTTCAGGCCTTGCTGTTTCTCTTCCAAAATCTTGTTGCTTCCCTCTGAGGCCCACTTTGTTTCAAGGAAAAAGAAAAAGAACCCCAAATGCAGCCAAAAATTTATGACTCTCTGGCATGTTACGAATTAATTTTGCCACCCCTGAGATAAGAGCAGTGTTAGTGTGGACATGAGCAGTCAGGTTAAGGAAGGATTCCTAAAGCAGAGACTGGGTAGGGGCAGCAACCTGGGAGACACAGGAGCGACTCTGGACAGGCCCCTTCTAATGACCATTGAGCCCTCTTGCCACTGGCAGATTCTCAGCAAATCCTTTGCTTCAGAAGGAAGAGGAATTCCCCTGGCAGGGGCAGTGCAGGGTGTCTCACAGCCCCCACAGGACCCGTGTGTGTGCAGCATGTGCTGGGGCAGGTCAGCTCATTCCGACCCCGCCACATCTGCTCCTCATTTCCCACCAAGAAGGGGCACGTGGCAATAACAGCAGCACCCAGAGCACCTCTCCCAGCTAAGGGCTGAGCGGGTTAAGGCAGGTAACACAGAGATGCACATGGTCCTGGAGAGATCCACTCGGTCCCTCTGCCCTACTGAGCAGCCTCACTCCTGCATAGCTATGCTGTATTTGGAAATTTCAGTACAGTTTGGAGGGGACAGACATGCAGTCAGGCTGGGAACAAGATGCAGGTTTGAGCGGGGCCACAACACCTACCTGGAGGGAAAAATCAGGTAGGGTGGGGAGGGAGGGAATTGCTGTTCCTTTTCATGCAGATACAGCTTTTTTTCTTATTCTTGTTGTGAAAAGCAAAGAGAACATTGTGGATCTGCAAAGGAGCCTGAGTAAATAATCTTGTTCAGAGGAGAAATCCCATGAGGGTTGACTGAGCAAGACTCCACAGGGCATCCCTCTGCGCTGGGCTGGGGAGCTGCACTCTGCTTTGGGGAGCAGCAGCATGTGCTGGGCTGGCAGGGCAGGAGTGTCAGCAGTCTGTGCTGCAGGAATCCCACCTGGGAGCAGCCGTGCAGAGCAGAGGGCTGGTCCCACTGAAGGGAGACAACAGAGATCCACCCCAGTTCTGTTGAAGGAAGCTGAATTCATAAGCAATTGCTGACACTCTGCAGCACTGTACTTATGAAAAGTGCAGTTATAGGTTAGTGCAGTTCTAGATGAAAGTGGAGCAGAAATCCTCCAGCAGAGGGAAGGGGGGTGCACCAAAAAGCATGGATGTAAGTCCAATATTCAAGCAATAAGACCTTAAGAAGCAGGCGTCATTATAAGATAATTGACTGTGGAGAGCAGTCACACATCCCAAGGTGAAGCATAGGGCACTTAACATATCAATAAGGTCAATTATCTGATTATGTCAGCTGTCTTAGTGCTGTTATTAACCTATATTGCTCTTATTAACCTTTCTGATGAAGAATCTTTCAAAAATAATTATATTAAAGTACAAATCTCTCAAGTTTAAAATATGTGAATGTTTCATTTCAGTAGTCGTGTGTCATAGGATAATGAACAGCTGATTGCCTGGCTGACACAATGAGGTTTTTAATCAGGCTGCTTTCCCCAGGATCAGCCTGTTCTCTCTGACAGCCTTCCCTGGGCCCAGGCAGGCTCTTGAAAGCACTGCTGTCACGTTACCGACGGCGGGATTTGAAATTGAAATGTGAGCAAATAAGACAAGAAATGTAACGGATATGCTGAGGAGAGGGGTCCTGGGAAAATACCCACTGAAAGCCTCTTCAATCAGTGCTGATTATTAAAGCATACAGCTGATTCAATTACTGGCTATCTGCTTGTGCATATAGTATTTACCACGTAGGAGAGCTGATCAAAGGGAACACACTACTCATAAAAATTTGTCCATATTCTTTTTGTCCTTTTTTCCCCCTACTGCAGAGCATTTTGAAGTAGGAAAGCATTTTGCCACAACTTTCAGCCATTCTTTCATCTCTCAGGGAATGTGAGTGTTCTAATTTCTACTGGGGATTACTAATTCATTACATGCTTTTGGCAAAGCCAATGCAAGTTGTGCTCACTACGAGTTTTGATCCCTGTTCTGTTTCTCTGTGTGCATCTGTGCAATAGATGAAATATCATTTCACACAGTGTGCCTTTTCAATGATCAAAACCTGTGACGACTTGTCATGCTTATGCCTTGATGTGGTTTGATTTTTAGATGACTACACTGAGCATCTGCTAAAGATTTTTGTAACCCCTGGAATTCTTTACTAACTTAAAATCACTGGACATTCGGAAAAGTTTAGGTTTAGATATTCTTATGTCCATTTTGGTTTGACATGTTCTCAAGGCAGAAGTGTGACTGGTCTCCCTGTTCAAGTGAATTCCTCGGCTAGAGAGGGAGAGTCACATAGAAAGCTAAAGCAGGAAAACTATCCTTCCATGAAATTCCCATCCATTATCTCCCCCATTTGGTTTCTTTTGCCAAGATCACCACTGTCAGCACAAGACATCTGGTGCTTGGAAAGTATTTCTGTAATCACTCCACATCTTCTCTCTTTTTATAAAAGATAACAGATGATGAAAGCTGATTCCTTGTTTCCAGGTCATGCTCAGGAGACCCTGATATACTTCCTAAAGCATTTTGGGAATACTAAAGGTGAATCCTACCATTCAGAATGAATCCCTATAAAGTCACCTCCTTGCTCCACCACTGTGAGAACATGGACCTCTGCCAGACCCCAAACCACGGCAAAATCCAGGCACTTCTGTGACCATCACAAGTCACAGCTCCTGGCTCACGCAGTTTGAGATGATGAACATTTCCTCTGTCTTGCACAACTTTTCTATTTCTTCTAGTCAGATTAGGTTCATCTGTCTGTGCCACACAGACAGATATTCTTGGTCACCTTCCTAGTTGTAATTCTACTGGCAGTGTTTGTGCCAGGAGTATTATGTATGGCCCTGCTGATTTTTTGCAAAATTCTGTGTAAAGTCTGCTGCGAGTGCTATGCCTTTGCAATGTTCTGGGAGTGATATGAACTATTAGTACTGCAGTGGAAATCAAAGTCTGCTGGGAATAGTTTGAAGGTAAATCGAGAGCAATTAACTGAAATGAGAACTCAAGGAACACTCTGTCTTGTAACACTCTGAGCCAAGTCAGTGTATCCAGAGAGGCCGTTGCGCAAAGAAGCGAATGTACGGCCCTTGCAGGAAAACAAGATCTGCTTTTACCTCCCACTGAGGTGTCAGAGCTGCAGTGAGACTAAATGTTTGGGTAGTTTTCCGCTCATTAGTCTTCCACAGGGATTGGAATTGGCTTAGCCAGACCACACCATTATGAAATTTATTGCACCTGTGATCTGAGTTTTCTTCTGCCTTGAGGAGAGTGTTTCTTTCTGGGGTACCCCAAAGATCAGGGAGTTACCACAGTTTCAGAAGTGGGTCCCCAGCCCTGGGACAGTCTTCACAGGCCGGTGACATCGGCTGAAGGCCAATTGCCATCAGTCCACACACATTGCCAAACTCTTTTTATCTCTGGTTTTCTGAAGAGAACTGGGAGATGCTGGGGCTGCTGTCAGGACAAGTTCAACATCAAGCATAATATCTCTTTCTGAAGATTTTTCTTCTTTTTATCAGTGGGTTTGACATTTGTATTTAGGTGCTCTCTCTGGTTTGTCAATAATGTCAAAAGAAAACTCTATCAGACAAGAGATGAAATCTTTGATTACAAGGCAGATATCCGGTGGTCCAAAACTGGCTAATGCTGCTGTGGGATTGAGTTTCCTTCTAAAGTAAAATCCAAGAGAAGCTATTTGCTGGCCTGAAAGCTTATCTGACTTCATTTCCCACATATTATGTTTCTTGTTTTCTGGTGGGAGAGTGAGAGTGGTCTATCAAAAATCTGCTGCTGCTCATCGGTTTGAGGATATTTGTTGGCCAAGGATCACTGAGTATGTGTGGACTAGGAACTGACCAGTTGGAGGGAGTCTGTGCAGAGGGATTGTTAAGCTCTAGGAGATCCTTATAACGGTAGAGCTGGATAGTGCCACATTTGTTTTGTACCAGTTTATGTTTTCCTGATTCCAGAGAATATCTTACAAACACTTCTTCTTTTGCATTTAGTTTTTATATGCAAGGACAGAAGGTTGTAGAAAGGTGTGGAGAAAGAAGGAAACAAAGATGCTGAGAGCCAGATTTTATTTCATATGCTCCCAGTCCTGAGAAAATCTGTGCCAGAACTATCAAAATGTTATTTTTTTTTTCTTTAGTTTTTATCTCCAGTCCTGAACTCCGCTGTACTGGCCACTTTAAATTCTTTGGTTGTTATATTATTCAGTGATTTGGTGAAAACCTTCCTATTCCATCTTCAGATCTTCAGGGCTCTAATCATCACTGGAAGCATCATACGACTAGCTCTTGGAGACTTTTATCTGGCTTTTAGAGATTACTAACATGTTTCTCACAGTGGCTTGTGAGATGCTTCTTGCCCCAGTATTTTACACTTCAAGCATTTAGATTAGTGTCTGTGGTTCAAGGCATCACTTGTTCCCCTGAGGCCATGGGACACAGATGTGGAAACCTTCCTAATGAAAACCCACCCCCTCCCCTTTCCCCTCCCTCCCCCTCCCTCTCCGCTCCCCCTCCACCTCCCTTTTCTTCCCCTCCCCCTCCCCTTTCTCCTTCCCTTCTCCTTCTCTTTCTTTTCCTTCTCTTTCTTTTCCTTTTCTTTCTTTTCCTTTTCTTTTCTTTCATTCTCTTTTCTCTCCTTTTCCATTTCCTCTTCTTCTCCTTCTCCTCTCTCTTTTTTTTTTTTTAAATTTTTTTCTTATTTTTCTTATTCCTGTTTCTCTCGCATCCTCTTTAGGAGCTAAGAAGGACCAGAAACACTGTAATAGCTTCATAGGGTGACCAGTCATAAAACATTCCTGTTTTAGTGGATATTGTCTCATAGAATTAGTAGTCTGTAAAATTCCCACAAGGCAGGCACAGCTGAATAGACATAAAATTTCTTCTAAAGAAATAAACAGATTTTAAATAAGCAATGAAATATCCAGAGAGCTATTTGAAATTATAGGGAACTGTTGAATTTTTACCTGAACAAGTTAAGCAAATCAGCAGTAATTATATTTGCCTTGTCAGAGGAGAGAGGGAGCTTGGAGGTGGAAAACCGATACTTGAAACCTCTTTTCAGACACTGGGCTTGGCTGGTTGCCATGGCTTGCAGAGCCTGCAAGCAATTGTTCCCACTAATAATTAAATAGAAGTTTATGAAGTTTATTCTGCTGGGATTTTGCTACAAAAGTGATGTTTTGAGGCTTTGTAATGATGTCCCAGTTGGACGTTGCTTTCATGAGACACATGACTCATGAGAAAATGAAATCCCACATAGTTCAAGGGAATGTAGAGATCAAGAGCCCTGTTCAGCAGAAGAAACCCAGCGCAGAGAGACAGAATTTGTCCCACTGGTCCCAGGGGCATCTTGTAAACCACCACATCTGCTCGAGATTGTTTACTCTGGTTTGTGTGGTTTTGTCCCAGCTACCAGAGCTGCCACCATCGTCACTGCAGGCAGGGAGCTACAGAGCCTTGAACAAGCCATTTAAACAGAAGTCACTTCAGTTCTGCCTTCCCGTGGGTGTAGATGTTTCTCTGGACTTCTCAACTTGGAAAACTGTGAGACACCTCACCAAGGGTTTATCTGTGGGTATTTTTGCTCCTAGTCACCACCAGGAAATGCAAAAGCACGTGGAAATGAAAGCCAGATTGCACCATCTTGGTTTGCTTTGGAGTCAATTCTTACTTCATCTGACATTCCTACCTGTATTAACACAGGAGGCGTTGTGCTTTGCTGTGCCATGTCAGCAGTGTCAAAGTGATGCCCGAAGTTACTATTTTTCTATCAAGAGCCTGTTTGGTGGCCAGCATGAGCCTGAGTTCCAAGCCTGGTACATGCTCTGTTGACTAAGCTCAGTCAGCCAGCTCAGGTTTGGGGCATGTGCCATGGGACTGGGGGCTTTGGCAGAGTCATGGCACTGTTGGTCAGGGCATGAGGCACTGTACTTGTAACTCCTGGGGTGAGGGAGCTTGGAGAGCAGATATTGGGTGATAGACAATACTAGAGAGCATGATTTCATGCAAAACTGGAGCCTGCAGCAGTAGAGGGGCTTGTATCAGCCATGGTGTGGCGACCAGGACCAGGGCAGTAACCATCCTCTTGTGCTGGACACTGGAGAGCCTCCAGCTTGAACTCTGGATTCAGTTTTGGGCCCCTCATGACAAGAAAGACACTGAGGGTCTGGAGCGTGTGCAGGGAAGGGAAGGGAGCTGGGAAGGGGCTGGAGCAGCAGGAGGGGCTGACGGAGCTGGGGGGGCTCAGCCTGGAGAAAAGGAGGCTCAGGGGGGACCTTCTGGCTCTGCAACTCCCTGACAGGAGGG
>JAWMRA010000048.1:8937615-8949212 GCA_035584735.1 Pseudotriccus pelzelni
CATAAACTTCTCTCACCTTAGAGCAATTTGTGGGGGGTGTGGTAAAAAATTGTCCCCTAGGCAAACCCATGACATTATGTGAACCTGGAATTAGCTGAAGTATCTGTAGGTTGCAGGTACAGGAGGAGCACAGCTGGCTGTTTTGATTTGTATATGTTTATGTAAATGCCTCATAAAATATCCCCCACTGGGACAAGCCAAAGTCACACATCATAAAGATCAGCTCCTGTAATGGCTTATTTACAACTGCATTTGCCAAGGTAGTGAAAAAAAATATGCCTGTGTTTATAGGAAATTAATTTCTGCCCCTTCAGTGATCACCCCTGAGCAAGCAAAAGACCTGAATTATCCCAGTTGCTTCACTCTGGCAGAGAACTGCTCTTCAGAGCCTCCTGCAGTGCAATCTGGTGGGGATGTTTAATCAGAAACCTTAAAGCAGCAAGGTCCCAATCCAGCGAGCTCAGTGCTCCTGCAGCAAGCAGTCCTTCTTCAGCAAGGCACTAAATCACACCTTAATTTTACACCGGTGCAAGACTCGGATACCAGGCTGGATTGAAGAAGGTGTTGTAGGGCTTTCGCTGAAGAATAATGGATTTTTGCCTTGGGCTTGAATTAGCGTACGAAGAATGAAATGCCTTACGAGGCAGATCAGCAAGGTTATTTAAAACATCAAACAAGCCAAGCGTGACAGGACCCACCAAGGGAGGAACACTTCTTAGTGCCAGCAGATGGTGCTCTGCCAGCTCCCTGTGTGGGTGAAGTCCACACATCCCAGTTTCTTGCAGCATTCCCAGATCCTTGGGGCTTGGTGCTGCTCCCATGGCAGAGGAAGTCTCAACTTCGCTGGGACTGAACCTTGAACACCTAGCTAGGGATGCTCTGCAGAAAGCAGCTGGACTTTGTAGGAGTCTTTAGGTAACTCTTAGCCTTCAGGTAAGATTTTTGTAGCAAGAATGTAACTACTGAATGCTGTGAATGAACCAAACCTGAACTATCTAATTCTGCAGGGCTTCTTCTTGAGAATTTGAAAGAGTATGTGGAAACCTCCTTTTTCAAACTGAAGCCAGCTGGAAATTCGTCCATAAATTCATTAAACATAGTTTTTGTCATGAAATACGTTGTAAGATTGACACATTTTGTAGGGGTTTTTTTAAAAGATTCTGGCAGAGTGGATGATGTTGCTGCCCTGGGCGGATTCAACTTCAGGACCAACACTGCTTCTATCCCAGCTCACAGCCCTGTCCCCTGCTAAGATGCTCCCTCAGAATTTGATGCCATCAGAGGCCCCTCTGCTGTGGTGCCCTGGAACAGGGATTGAGTGTTTGGCAACAGAGGCAAACCCCTGTGTAGTGTCTGCCAAAGAAAGCACGGCTTGCATCTGTCCCTTTGTAGCCAAAGATTAATCCTGGGAGAGATAAATAGCAGCAGATATGGGCAGCTGTTCAAATTAACTGTTTTGTCTATATGTATCCACCCCACCGTGTGTGTTAAATCCAGCCCTGGTTGAGCCCAGTCGATGGAAGACAAGTCTGTTTTCCTGGACATCCCCCTTAAAATTTGAGGAGTTTCCCTGACAGAGTGATGCATAGTTATGGGCTCAGTAAAAGGTAGAGTGATTTATGGCTTACACACTGTAAATCAATAAAAAGAATCACAGACATTGACAGCACGTTCACAGCCCATTTCTTTAAATGGAAGGCACTTTTCTATCTCCCATTTCAGACCGGTTGGACCATGGGGATGTTCCCGCCACTAACAAGTGCTGAGAGAGTCTTTATAAAGCTTGTAAAACCCACATCTTATGTAATACTTCTCCTTATATGCCCTTCTTGCTGTAGCATCATTTCCAGTCATAGAAAGTACCATGTCCTGCACCCTGGCTTATGTGATTTCCTTCTCCTGGTGGGTATGTGAACACAGCACATAAAAAATCTCCTGGATTTTAAGCCCCTTTGTACCAGTCCACTAACCTCTGCCTTTCCAGCCTTGCTATAAATCCTAATGAAACTGTGTTTGGTTGGAGTGACTCTTGGTGTGAGGTTGGGTGTGTGCTGCGGGTCCTGAGAGCAGCAGAGAAGATGCAACAGGTGAGGGCATCCCCCGCTTCCAGAGAGGCTGTGGGGCTGCTGATGAGCCTTGGGGACTGCAGGCTGGATTTTGAAGGGAAAGAGGCTCCCACTGGATGAGCATCATGCTTTACCCTCTGTTAAAAGGGTGCTGGTGCCACACCAGGTGCCTCAAGTGGGGCTTGGGACTGTCTGTGCAGGGCAGTGGCCCCAGGAGCGGGTGCCAGCCGAGTACCATTTCCTTTATTTACATGCAGATACCAGTCCTGGAACATGTTTAACTGCTTTGCTGAAATGGGCCATAAAAGGGCCACAAAACTTAGCCATTTAAGTCCAGAGAAGCATTAAGATACTTCTCAGTGGTCGTTGGGTTATAAATAGTCCACAGCCCAGCCAGCTTCCACAAATGCTGCTCTGAAAGACCCCTCTCCAAATATCTGCGGTCTGCTCTTTCCTAGGACAGCCATATAACAACACAGGACAATTGCACAGGGTTTCTTCAACCGAGTCCCTAACACTTGTCTAAGCTCTAAGCAGCAGCACTCAGCAACTTGTTAAAAGTTTCAAGCTAAAAGATAATACCTTTTAGAAAATCAGATTTTTTATTAAAGCTTCCATCTGCCTTTAGAAGCAACAGGTATTATAGGTGTGATAATCCCTTGGGAACGCAGAATATCTAAGCTTGTTCTTAGATATTCTTTGGGTAAGCTGGGGACTTCCCTGAATCAGGCCAAAATTGAAATTTTTGCAGCTTGAGGCAGTTTAATGTCTCCCTTGCGGTTTTTTTGATGAGAGACCAGGATATATGCTTTGCACAATGGGCATTATCCATAGAATTGCAGCCCCATGTACTGCAACCAACATCCTGGTGTGCAAGAGTAAATGAAGAAGCACCCGTGATTCTAATTACTCTATGCTAATTGGGCTGCATTCAGGCTTCATTGATGATGCTATTATGCTGCAAGAAAACAATGGCAGCATATGTACTTACCTTGCTCTACTTATCCTGTGATTATTCTCTGTTAGTACAGAAACATACTGAATATCAGCCTGCACACAAATTAGCTCACAAAATGGACCGCTGGAAGTTCAGCCCTGGAGCAGATTCATTCTCTCTTGCTCGGCATTGAATGCAATATTGAGGACACCACAGCAGCTTTTATCTTGTATTGGGCTTAGCTTGTAATAGTATTTGCAGCCTTGTGTTTCGTCACAAGAAAACAATTTTGTATTCCGACTCAATCCGTCCTGATGTCCTTATCTGATGGGATCTCCGGTGCAGTTTCCCCATGGCCTCTGGAAGTCATGGTGCCTGGGGAAGCATCACCTGCACAACCTGCATCCGGCAGCGCTGCTGTGCCCGTGCCTGCCAATTAGACCCAGCCTAAATTTGATAAGGGAGAGGAGAGCACACTGTGCTGGATCACTCACTGCTGCTTTGGTAACAGGGGCATAACTTGTTTTCTCTGTAAACTGGACTCAGACATTTGCATACTGTTTCCTACAGTGGTATCTAATATGCCGAAAGCTGCTGCAGTCATTTGAAAATCATCAGTGCTCGTTTCAGGGTGATATATTCTGTTTGTCTAGCTGGCTGTTTTCCTACCGTACGCATTTATTGAAGCTGGCTGAGAATCTTATTCAGTGATGGGTTTACTTATTTATTCAAGAAAAAGTTTATCAAAATTCAGCCAGGCTTTCTGTCCTCAACATACAGAGATCTAATCGAGCGTTTGACCACACCCATCACAACAGCAACTGAATGCAAAACTCCACGTGATTCAAAAACTGAATGCAAACTTGATAGGAGCAATGACAGAAGTCTGCCTGCCCCAAAATCCATCCTGGGTATTACTCTGTGAGACTGTAATGGCCTCTGAGAGTTAAAGGAGGAAACTGGGCTCAAGTTGCACCAAGTGAGGTTTAGCTTGGATAGCAGGGAAAATAGTAATTTAATGGAAAGGGTTGTCAAGCACTGGAACAGGCTGCCCATGGAACTATGGGAGTTACCATCGCTGGAAGTGTTCAAAATATGTGTGGATGTGAACGTGGTGAACTTGATGGCGGTGCTGGGTTGATGATTGGACTTGATGATCTTAAAGGTCCTTTCCATCCTTAATGATTCCATGATTTTTCCCTTTAAGGCACCTATTAACTCAAACTACACTCCAGTGTGGAGTCCCTGGGGAGTTTCTAGCAGGTGCCTGTCTCAGGGCCCATCAACTAGTAAAGTGGTCATGATGTCATGTTCAATATTGTGGTCTCACCAGGGAGACTGATTTGTGTTGCATTAAGCAAGACAGAGTTGCTAATATCCACTGAGGTTTACATGGGAAAATTTAAAGCCTATTCCAATATATTAAATGAGGCTGAAAAGCTTCGATCAATAATTTCCCTTGTATGAAAAATAAGAGATGAAAATGATGGTAGATTGATTCAAAATACTTAATGCCAGATACCAGCTGATGGAAGTACCTTGTAAATAGCATTTTGTACAGTTGCCAATGAATTAGTCTAAATTGTGAGGGTGATTGAAATGTGTTTTATAATGTTCATCTCCAGTTTAATGGCCATTTACAAAATTTAGAAGAATATGAAATCCCCAAAGAGTACATGAGCAGCCAGCAAAACCCAGAGTAGTGAGCAGTGGTAGTTTGCAAATGAGATCTTGGAGTACTTTATAAGACAGAAAAAACCCAGAGTTCTTTACAAGCAAGAAGAATCAGTGCTAGTAGTGTTTTAAATTTTAAAATGTGTTTTCTAAGTATCTCCTTTTTCACCAACCCTCTACTTTACATGGAGATTACAATCTTTGATGTGGAAAGTGAACTGGATGTGGGTTTTAAAGTTAATTTGGTAATAAAAGAGCACTGCCTTCTTTGAACAGCCCTACAGTCGACTGAGATGGTTTTTGTAGGACTAGTTTGTATCTTATCACACTGATTTCTGGAGGGAATGAGGAGAATAATTGTGTTGCTTGTCTGGCTCACTGGGGTGAATGGTGACCTTGGGCAGTGGTGGGATGACTGGTCAGCCCAAGATCACGTCTAGAAGAGAATGCCCAAGGAGGCTCCTGGTCCCTCGCAGTCTGTCTCTTCTGTCTGTGCAGAAGAGCTCTGCAGCCCTCCATGCCTTTCTCTGGTTCCCTGTTGCTCTGTGAGCTGTACCAGAGCTGTTCCCAGCAGCGCTTGTGGAGGCTGCAGTGTGGGTCTTCTCCATGTCCTGAGAGAAAACAGAACACTGGGCAATCCAGCAGGAGCTGCTCCAGAAAGATCCATCCGTGCTGCAGCCCCTGGGACCTTGGCTTGCATCCAGAAGCAGCAGTGAGCACCAATTTTTGCTTTTGTGCTTTTATGTGGGTGCAATCACCAGGGAAAGGGCTCTGCACTCTGCAGATGTGGATCTTAACCATTGTGCGAACTTTACTTTGTGCTGATTTTTCACTGCTTTGGTGTATTGTGGGACTACAGTGCTGACACTGGAGCTGATTTCTCTGCTGGCTGAGGCCAAGGCTTCCCTCAGGCAGATCCCACAGGATGTGCTGACACTGAGGGACGGCCAGGCTCCTGCACAGGGGTCACTTGCACTTTTTGTCCCCCAGTGGTGAGCCCTGAGGTTCCCATCTGTACATGGAGTTGTGCAAAAGTCTATTTGGGCCAGGGGCTATTTTGGTTCTTGTTTATCTTCTTAATGAATTTAGTGGGAAATCCCTGCTTCAAAGTAGAAGGCTCTGGGGAGAATTCATTGCAACCTTCCAGTATGTAGGGAGGGCTCAGAAGAGAGGGAGAGGGACTTTTTACATGACAGATAGTGATAGGACAAGAGGGAATGGTTTCACACTAAAAAGGGAGATGTCTATATTGGATATTAGGAAGAAATTGTTTCCTGTGAGGGTGGGCAGGCCCTGGCACAGGTTGCCCAGAGAAGCTGTGGCTGCCCCAGCTCTGGGAGTGTCCAAGACCAGGTTGGATGGGGCTTGGAGCAACCTGGGCTGGTGGAAGGTGTCCCTGCCCGTGGCAGGGGGTGGAATGAGATGGGCTTTAATGTCCCTTCCAACCCAAACCATTGTATCATTCCATGAAAGTCCTCTTGGTTGGAACTGGCATTTTTAATAAAGCATTTTAGGTGCAATGACATCTTCCTGCTCCATGATCATATAATCAGGAGGAAAAAGACAGCTTGCAGATACTGGTGCTATACAAGCAATGGCCAACAATAATTTTTGTCCTTTACCTTACTGTGTTTTATTGGAATAGGAAGAAAATGCAACCAAGGAGGGGCTGCAGAGTGCCCACAGGGTTATGCTGATCACCAGTGCCAAAGGAAAAATGCTAGAAACGTAGTATCTTCTCAAAAGTAATAGGAAAACAGCTTTTTTTCTGCTGATTCAGTCCACTAATTAGTTTCCAATATTCAGTCCACAGGATTTTTGCAGGAAATAGGTCTTTCTATTTATAAATTGTTGTTCTATCAAGTCACATTTTTTAATTTGTGGCCTTGAGGATTTTCATTTCCTCCTTGTGAGGTGAATTTTAACTAAACCGTGTTCCCTCAGCACTGTACAAGCTGCTGCCAAAACTGCTCCTGGTGCTCAGCCTAGGCCTTTGCAGGGAAGAGAGAAGATGGAGCAGGGCTGAGCCTCCTTGATATCTAGAAATGACCATGAGAAGTGACCTTTCTTCACTTGCTGGCTTTTCTGTCTGCCCTCAGGGCTGACCTCTGTGTCCAGAACTTGCTGTCATGGCTTTGCCTTGGTTCCTGTTCACTCTGCAATCTGCAAAATCCACATAAGCCCCAAAAGAACTGACTCTCCACAGGTGATCATAGAACTACAGAATACCCTGAGATGGAAGGCACCCACAGGGATCATCCAAGTCCAGCTTCTGGCCCTGCACAAAATGGGGTTTGGAATTAGGATCTGTATTTTAAATCCTTTCCAGTTTGGGCTGTTGTGGGATTTTCATTTTAACTCATTATAAAAAAGGGGCAAGCTTTTTTATTCAATACTGATGGCATAAATACAAAAATTCTGAGAATATTTATTCAAAGATCTGATTTTTACTTAAAAAAACTGTCAGTTTCTGCATCATTTCTCCATATGTTTTTATTGATACAAGAAACTTGTGATGGAAGTGAAGAGACTTGTATTTTTTCTCTGGCACTGTTTGCTGTTTCTCAAAATCATGTTTGGTATTTGCACACTTAAAATAGGCTCTTTGTGTTCATTCATACCTTTTCTTGAAGGTTATTAGGGTAACAAAGGGCTGTGGAGTGCCTTTCTAAAAGTGAGGTGCACTGTAGGAGCTTTTGAAATGTTTATTAACATTTCTACCCTTTTCTTGCTGAGGAGGAGCGGGTGAAGATTAATCTGCATTACTCAGGGCATCCACCTGGCTGAGCACATTCAGCTCACAGAATCACAGACTGTTTGGGTTGGAAGGGACCTTAAAACTCATCTTGTTCCAATGCCACTGCTGTGGGCAGGAACACATTCCACTAGACCAGGTTGCTTGGAGTCCCATCAGCCAAGCCTTGAACACTCCCAGGGACGGGGCAGCCACAGCTTTTCTGGGAAACAAGAGAAGTTCTTCATCTGAAGACTGAGCTACATCCTTGGTATTTCTCAGGACTTGGGATGCTGATTCAGTTTTCTGAACCACTTGCCCAGCAGTGGAGGTCTCAATGTAAATCCTGGCTCTGACCTTGGATAGGACCACCAGAGCATTGCTGGCTCAGCAGACACTGGGATGTATTGCCATTGTTCCAATTGCAAAGCCTGGCAGTGCCTTTCAAAGTAAAAACCTGTGTGACTTTACAAGCCACACAGGACAAAGGCAAGAGGGTGTTTCCATAGGCATCAAGTGACCACCCTTTGAAAGGTGACTGGTGTCAAGAGGATGGAGCCAGATCTTCTTGGTGGTGCCCAGCAATATGACAAGGGGCAAGGGGCAGAAATGAAGTTCCACCTGTACTCAAGGAAGAAAGTTCTTCCCTATGACCGAGCACTGAACAGGCTGTCCAGGGAGGGTGTGGAGTCTCCCTCTCTGGGGATATTCCAGAAGCATCTGGACACAATCCTGTGCCACGTGCTTTGGGTTGGCCCTGACGGAGCAGGGAGGTTGGACCAGATGCCCCTTCCAATTGTGGTACCTTCCAACCTGACCCATTCTGGGATTCTGTGAATGTCTGGCACTGCTTCCCATATTTGCCAGGAAATATGTGGGTAACTGCAGATGTTACTGCTGTGGGAAAAGGGGGGCAGAAGCAGGAGGAATTAGAGATATGCTTCACTGCTATTGCTCTAAACAGCAAACAAATAAGCACTAATCAGTAAATCAGCCCATAACATTTTCCCCCAGATACTGTCCTCAGATGGCCTGTTTGTTCTAATCCTCCTCAGCACTCAATCACATGCAAAACAGAAAAAAACCTCTCCAAACCTCTGAGTGAAAGATTTTAAATTTACACTGTCTGGGAGCAAATTCCCCCCAAGGCTGGTTTGCAGCTTGTACCAAATAACCCCAGGCCCTGGGCTGGATGCTGAGGCTGCTGCTGCATTTGGAATCTGCTGCTGATTCATAAACATCACAAGCAGTTGATTTCAGCTGAACCCCTTGATTTAATTACACTCTTGTATACAATGGGGACCTTGTGTTTTCCTATATGTAATGAATATTAAACTGATAGCCCTGTAATTTCCTGTGCCAGGCTTGCTCTCACTTTTTGCATATTGATACCACATTTGGTTTGTTATTTTCCAATTTTCCAGTCTTCTAGACTTGTGCTCAGCGAGTTCTCCATAGTAATTGCTGTTGGCACACATATTTCCTTCCTCAAATCTGCTCTAACACCCTGCAACGAATTTTGTCTCATCCTAGGATTTGCTTGGGCTTGAATTTCTCTTATTTATTCATTGTCTTGAACTCGGCAACCCTGGAATCACGCAGGACTCTGTATATAATTTCATATTCCACAGTTTTAATTTCCTCCTTCATCCCAGGCATTCCCCCTTCTCCTCCACATGCACATATCAGTGGTTTTTATCTGACCCTGAGCCTTTCTGCTGTTCATAAGCCACTGTCTAGTGAGGCTTTCGCAGAAACTCCTGTTCAAATCTGAACACCAACTGGGATTTAAATCTGGCAGCATCAAAAATAATGCTGATATGTACTCAGTCTTCTTGGCCTCTTGGTGCTTTTGGTGTTTGTCCATCTTGCTTTTTCTCTTTGTCTTTGAGGTGCTCATCTGGGTGTGCCCTACCTTGCCTTCGGATGGGAATAAATCTCTTTTTTTGTGAAACTGGGCATTGGAAGGTGTGGGGGATGAGGACTGTGTGCCTGTGGGCAGCATGTGGGGCTGCTCTTGTAGGGCTAGTGTGGAATTAAAACAAAAAAGGAGTTGAGAACATATTTGGGCTTTTATTTGAACTAGACTTACCTTAAGTGTTAATCATGTAAGGTATATCAGCTGACTGTCTATAAAAGCCAACCCCAGGTTGCTGCTCTGGAGTGCTGGGGAGACACACTTGGCCCTGGAAGGGTGAGTGTCTGATGCCTTTGACTGTTGCTGTTCTGAGAAATTGCAGCACCTTAGGAGGAAAAAAAAAGAGAGACAAAGAGAAGGGGAAAAAAGAAAAGCATTAACTGAGTTCTCTCCATTTCCCAAGGTGCTATGTGAAATCAGTCTTCTCCAATGTGCCTTAAAGAGGGCACCCAGTTACTGAAGCCCTGGAGCTCATAGTTTGTGTTCAAAAAGCAGTGAAATGGACCGTTGCCTGTGGAAATGCTGGGCAGGCTGTGTCCACTGCTGGTGCCTCTGGCTTTTCAGGCTTTTGGGCCCCTTTCCATCTCTGAGATGCTCATGAGACTCATGTCCTGCAGGAGTAGGTACACCCTGGCACCTGACACCCCTCTGATGGCCATGATGCAAGTCAAGGTGCTCTTTTCTGTGGGTTCATGGCACCGTTTTCCATCCTAGATATGATTTCTCTGGCTGCAAAATGAAAGCCAGGTGCCCTCTTGGTATTTCTTTGTGATTCCTTTCCAGGACTATTTACGGAGGGGAGTATTCCCATGGTGAATAATTATCTTTGCTAGAACAAACAGCAAAAAGAGGAGTGCCAAACCCCAGAGCTGGCCTTCACCCATCACACCCTCATGCTTGACTGTACCACTGGCAGGGTAAACTGGCTGGCTGTGCTTATCCCAGGTAAGCATCTACCATTTGTCTAAATATATACCAGTCTTGCTGACTGATTTTTGAATGTGAAATTGGATGTAGTCCAGGCTCTTTCTCAGGACTTAGCATATAGTGAGTTTTTTATATACAGGTGAGTTTTTAATCTCATATTCTTGTGTTGTTCACCTGTCCCTCAGAATATTGACCAGTATATTTCAACCAGGGTTTAAACAGTGTATTTTTGCTGTTCCATACACTCACTTTCCAGTCTTTAAAATCTCTTTCCAGTTTAATCATCACTGGAGTGGCCAAGAGGAGCAGCCAGGTCCTGAGGCAGGGATCAGTGGATGAAGTAGTCACACTGATGGTGGTGTTGCCATATGATGATACAAATATTCCTCTTTTTGTCAGCAATGAGAGCCTTGGTGAACCAGAGTCTAGATCAAAGGTACCGTAGTTGGAATTCTGCTTATTTTGTCACCTCTTTCTGCAGAGTAACCTACTTCTGGTGCTACCTGATGTAATCAGAAACAATCTGTGCAATTAAGATACTGAGAGACATCTTTGAATGGGAAAAATGTCAGGTTACTGTCTCTCCCAGTTGAGTTTTATTTTCCTTAGTGCTCTTGAGGTCTCTTACTTCCTTTCAAGAGACAATTCGTACTCACAGGCTCAGCAATTATTGATGGCTTCCCATGTCAGACAAGCAGGGTATGCGAGCATGTGTGTACCACTCACAAGGTACATACCACTGTCCTAAATGCATCACTGAACATCTTAGAAGCGTAAACAACATTGCTTACTGAAAACACCCTTTTTACAGAATTAATTGTACCAACTCCCCATCCACGTGTACCAAAAAGGGAAATGGCCTGTTTTTTTTCTCCTTGCATGACTTGCGCTTATTCCTGTTGAGAGGGCTGGTCAGGAAGGACACATGTCCCATTCTTGTTGTGTGGTGATTTCGAGGGCTCAGTGGTGGGCTCAGAAAAATGTGCATGCTGGAGCACCCCTGGGGATCCAGGATGAGCCGAGGGCTTTGCTGCATCTGACTCCTGTGGCTGCATTCATGTGGTGTTGGAGACAGCACATGAGGTATGAAGAGCCTCCTGGAACGAACCTTTTCTGCCAGTCATTGCTCCCTTGATGGCTGTCACTACCTGCTCCAATCTGCTGGTGCAGGATTGCCAGTGCCTTCCTTCCCCTGCTCCACCAACTCACATTGAGCCAAGTTATCCCAAAAACCTACAGATAGATGTGCCATTTATGAGGAGCAGCTGAGGGCACTTGGTGTGTTCAGCTGGAGAAGAGGAGACTGAGGGGAGACCTCAGTGCAGTTCCAACTGCCTGGGC
>JAWMRA010000048.1:8949312-8974446 GCA_035584735.1 Pseudotriccus pelzelni
GGGGCAGCCACAGCTTCTCTGGGCAACCTGTGCCAGGGCCTCCCCACCCTCACAGGGAAGAATTCCTTCCCAATATCCCACCTAACCCTGCCCTCTGGCAGGGGGAAGCCATTCCCCTTTGTCCTGTCATTCCAGGCCCTTTTTAAATAGTCTCTTTCCATCCTTCTCACAGGTTCCCTTCAGGTACTGAGTTAGGGGGTGATCTCAGGGTGTCTGTGTCTGTCTCAGGGCTCTCCACCCACACACGTGCACTTAAATATTGATCTGCTCCTGAAGATCTCATAAGCACTATTTCAAATGAATAACTTGGAGTTGCACATGGTTTTCTGATGACTCTTCAGAATTATGACCCAATTTATGCTTTCTGTAATGATCAGCACAATCAGGCAGTAAAGCTGTCGTTGCTGAATGCACCCAATTTGTATTTTAGCCCCTGCAATATAATCAATGCAATAAGAAACCAATACTTCAGGAGTTAGGATTGTCTTCTCTTGTCTTTGCAGGGACATGAGTCTCTTTCCTCAAGTCTACTTGGGATCTGAAGGAGGTTCATGTACATATTAGTTATTCCTGCTGCTGTTCCATGATAAATATACCTTCCACTGTGCTGAGATCTCAGCCAACATGCTCCACGGTAATAAGAAAACATTTTCTTTTCTTTTTAATATTCAAAACAAAACCATCAAGTAAATACAGTTATCTCTCTCCCCTCCCCCAGAAATGTAAAATACAGCATGTTGCTGTGTTTCCCCCAGTTTATTCAAGAGTTCCTTGCCCTGCACAAGGGGCTCTGAAATGGTGAATAATGCTTTGCATTGCTCCAGCTTCTGTCAACAGAGCTGGAAACGCTTTGAAAGTGCTGATTCTTTAACTCACAGCACTCTAAAATATGCTTATAAACACAGTGTACATACAGACACACGGACACACTTGCATTCCTGTGGGTATGGAAGTTTTCACATCTATTTCTGTTTCCAGGTGACAAAGAAAAGTCCTTAGATGGTTAAAAAACCACTTCCCAGTGCAACAGAATGAGCTAAGGGGAGAGCCAGACCCAGGATTTCTGATTCCCTCTTGCTCTGCTTTGATCAGAGAAAACCTCTCCCCTGCTGAATTAGCAACCGCGGGAATCATTAACTCTTTGCAGATGAACATCTTTAACGTCATTTCTGCCCCCTGATTTAGGGGGGAGGTTAGTGAGGCTTCACAGGAGCACCACTGGCAGCAGAGCTGGGTGAGCAGCTTTGATCTCTGTGGAAGGGCAGCCTCCGAGGGCGACAGTGCACCCAGGACAAAACCCTTAATTGTGCCCAGCCTGGGGTGGGTGGGGGAAGGAAAGTGTCTGACCCAGCAGATCCTTCTCTGCTGGTAGTTGTGCCTTTTCCCCGGGCAGGATGGAGCCAGTAATTGTAGGACATAGTTTTGAGCTCTACCAAAACCTGCTCTCAGTAATCTCCAGATTTTCCTCTCTGCCCTGCTGCGTGGGCACCTGCCAACACTCTTGTCCCCAGCACGTCCCTGTATTGCCTTTCATAATGTGCACCCTGAAAAGAAAAAGCTTTTCAATTCCCACAATAAAAGGTTCTTTACTTCCAGCAAAGCTTTTATAGCCACTAGTTTCCTGGTTTTCTTTTCTCTGTAAAATAACAATTTTTCCTCTTAGATTTGTTGCTCTTTCTCCCCTGTTAAATTGTGTGTGCTCCCCCTTTCCAGTTAATATAATAATTTAGATGAGCAGTGGTTAGCATAATTCTAGACACTGATGTACGTGCTGTGGTTTAGGAGAATTCCATTTCTGAGGGCAATGTAGCATGTAAAGCTCTCCAACTATCTAAAATTGCATTAAGGGGGACCCAGAGAACAGTCTGGAGGGATACTGTGGACAAGGTGGTTTTGTGGGGTGTTTGAGAGTGTTTCAGGGCTTCTCAGAGCAAAGTGGGCCAAGCCTGAGAATGAGAAGCAACAGGGTTTACTGGGCAGTCAGAAATGCTGCACTGAGGGGATGGAGTGTCCAGGGAAGGGAAGGGAGCTGGGAAGGGGCTGGAGCACCAGGAGGGGCTGAGGGAGCTGGGGGGGCTCAGCCTGGAGAAAAGGAGGCTCAGGGGGGACCTTCTGGCTCTGCAACTCCCTGAAAAGGAGTCAGGAAGGGGACAAGTGACAGGACCCGAGGAAACGGCCTCAAGTTGTGCCAGAGGAGGTTTAAACTGGGTATCAGGGAGAATCATTTCATGGAAAGGCTTGTGAAACATCGGAACAGGCTGCCCAGGGCTATTTGAGGGCTCACCATCCCTGGAATTGTTCTGAAAACATGTGGATGTGGCACTGGAGGACATGGTTTAGCGGTGCTGGGTTGATGGTTGGACTTGTTGATCTGAAAGGTTCTTTTCCAACCTTCGCAATTCCATGTTTCTGTTTTATACAGCGCAGCCTGTGAGCTCCAGCAGTTACCCCACACGACTGTGGATGATGCAGAGATGAGCTGGACACCCAGGCCTGTGTTCAGGGGGGGTTGTACCCAGGCAGTGTGGAGATGGCTTTAAAAAAAAAAAAAAAAATCAGGTATAAAAATAATCTGTTTATTTGCCCTCAGCTTTCCAGGCTTTTTCCATACACACAACTCGCGTTTTTCAACTTCTGTCTGCGATAAGAAGGCAAACGAGTTACTCTTCATTAAATATTAAGGCTGGGATAATGGAGTAATCCCAGGAATCCAGGGGCTGGGGCTTTACACCAACCTCTCACTGCAACAGAGCTTTTCAGGCCAGGTTGGAAAGGCTGATTCAGGCAGGGATGCTCCCAGCTCTGAGGCCGAAAGCCACAGTGCTACAGGGATGAAAGGAGCAGCTCCTGGATGAAGTCAGGAAGACAAAGGCTCTCCCTGTTGGTGGCAAACACTCACACCCTCACTGGAGGAAGGCTTTTACATCTATATCTGTATCTATATCTATATCAATATATCAATAGCTGTCTCTGTATCTATATCATCTCTATAATCTATCTAATATCTATATATGTGTGTATATATTTATATAAAATATATGTATATTCCTCGTGTTAATTTCGGAGTGGATCTTATCCCAGCAGCACCAGGAGTGCCATCAAAATCTGTCTCTGTATCTGTATCATCTCTATGGTCTCTATCTATCTAATTTGATACATGTGTGTATATATTTATATCAAATATGTGGATATTCCTTGTATTAATTTTAGAGTGGATCTCATCCCAGCAGCACCAAATGCCTCCCATCACTATATGCACATTACCAGAAGACTGGGGTGGGTTCCCAACAGCAGGGAAGTGTTTCCAGTTCAGGCAGAGCCTACAGACAAGTCTCAGCAAACAGGAGCAGTATCTGGGGTTTTGTGCTTCTCTGCCACAACAAATTTCTCTGTGTGTTTGCTCAGCTCTCCTGGTCCTGTGGGGAAGGCATTTGGAGGGTGCTGGGCATGGGGAGATGGGAGTTTAAAACCTGCTAAGGGGACTCTTAGCCCTCTTTCTGAGTATAGGCAGAGTTTTCTTTGTGTCTCTGTCCTGATCTCGGCCCTTGCTTCCACAGAGACCTGCTCTGCATCAGTGCAGAGCTGTTTGGGAGGTCAGGTAGAACATCCCCCAGCTGTTCCCAGGCAAAAGGGGCAGGACAGAGGGCTCAGTGTCCAAATATCCTGACTATGAAGCCTGTGAATCTTGGGTTTGCCACAGCCCTCTTGTGTGTGAGATACTCTTTCTAAGTCTTAGTTCCATTCAAATTTAATACTTAATTTAAAAAACAAAATAAACAAATTAAAACAGTTATTAAAATTATAGAATTTTTTTTAAAATTAACAATTTTAAAGTTTAAAATATAATTTTAACAATAGAATTTAAAAATATTTAAAGAATTATAGACAGCCTCTCTATTTGAGGGGCATTTATAGATGAGAGCATTGCTCTAACGGCAGGGAGATTGGCAGGTGGGATTCTGGTGAAATCCCTGGATACAGAATAGATGATTCATGTGCATCATTAGCTGTACACTTGTCCAAATGGCCTGGCTGGAGAGACTAATTGAAAAGCTACTTGTTTTTCTGCTCTTTCAAACACCCCTGCCATTAGCTCAAGGCACAGGGCAGGAGCACTGAGCAGCCCAGCAGCTCAGACTGCCTGGATGGATAAAGAAAGAGAAAACACATTCATTCACCCTGCTCATGCAACAGCCAAGGGTGAGGGATGGAACTCAGGAGATCAGGAATGATTCACGAACAGAAAACAGAACTAAGTTTGCTGAAATGATAGAGGAGGGGGGAAGAAAGTGATTGAAGTCACCAAACATGACTCACTGGTTAAATTAATCCCAACACATGATTTCCATCTTCTATAAGGGTGAAGAAAAGCTGCACAAATGGGTGGAATCATTCCTTGAAAACAATTTGTCACAGGATTTTTTGTGTGGTTGGGATTTTTTTTTTCAAACCTCTTTCCATCTCTGCAGTCTTCGGTGAGTCAAGCAGGATCCTGAACCTGAGGGTAATAACTTGGTGATTCAGTTTCCCTGTTGCTCATTTTCTTTTGGTAGACCAACACTCCAATGCTCTCAGTAGCCTTAGTAACCATCCCCAGGCACAGGATTTCACCATTTCCATTCTCCAGCACCTCCACTTCCCATGGAAAAAGGATCCTTCAGTGGGTAATCATGGGATGACCAACCCAGGCTGCAAATTTTGGGGTCTTTCTGCTCAGGCAGTCGAGATGCCTGATTGCAGATCCCTCAGCCTTGTGCAGCCTTACCAGCCCTCCTAAAATCATGACAGCAGTGAAGCTGTGACAGTTCAGATGTCACTGCAGCATCCCAGGAGCTGATAATTGGTGGCTCAAGTCCTGTCTGGGCTCAAAGGAGCTGGGTGAGACCAGCTTGAATGTGGTGGCATCTCTGCCTGAGCTTCACTTGCCATTCCCAGCTGTTGATATCACTCTGCTCGTGAGGATGGGAAAGGCAGCAGTTTTTATTATAGATATATTTTTATTACAGATCTTCTTGTTCAAAAGGCCCCCCCTTTCCTGCCACATGTGCCTTTGTTAAGGTCAGGAGCAGCAGCTGCAAGTTTCAAGTTAAATCTGAATGTCCCCGAATAAGGGAAATTTATAACATGGCTATTTTCCCATTCTACACCTTGCTGTATCCTTTTAAAAACTCCTCCAAACTTGTGCCTCTGCTGACATCTGTGCCTTCTGAAGGTGAATTGTGAGCTACAGAAAAAAATGAGTGTGTGAGTGTGCACCAAAAAAACTTCCCTTTCTTGTGTGAATATCCTTCATTCTCACTAAGGAAGACCTGGAAGTGGTTTTCCTAGCCCAAACCTAAAGGGTGCTTTGCTTATGTGGCACAACTGCCACTTCCATCTTTCTTTAGTGGACAAGTCTCAGTGGAGCAGTGGAGAACCAGCCCTGGGTTATTTGTGGCTCTAAGAATAGATTGATCCTTCTGCAGTCACCTGGCAAACACAGCGATTCCTGGGAAGAGATGGAGAGTGAGACATTGCGGGGGGACATAACCCTTTGCTCATGCTAAATTCAATGAACTCTTCCTCATTTCCTCCAAACCAGCATTTGAAAGGGAAAAAATCGGGGGGGGGGGGGGGGGTCCCCTCTAGAAGACCCCAAACCACAAGGCAGTAGATTTTCCACTGCTAATGGTGTATCCAAATTTTTTTCTCGGTGCTAATAGATTGACCTGCAAGAGCAGGATCCTAATTGCTCAGAGATAAAGTAATTGAGTGGTCTCTTGGGCTCTATTCGGTACAACAAACTTCAATAGAGTTGACAAATGTCGATCCATAACCCAGGATTAATAGGGCTGTGCTTGGCTTCCCTCTCAGTTTTCCATTTGCTCCTTTGGTCTAAGTAACACCCAGATTGCTTCGTGAAAACTGACAAATCTTTGCAGTTAATGAGGCCCTTTAGTAATTTATCAAGCAGGGTTTCTAAAATAAAAAGGGCACACAGAACAGAACATTGATTCTGTGCTAAAGGAAGGAGAAATCCTTCTCCCCAGATCCTGGAAGGCTCTACTCCTCCTCGCTGTGCCAGCTGGGAGCTGAAGGAACTCTTGCAGCATGTTGTTTTCCAATGGAATTTGGGATTCAAGGGGCTTGGAGCAAGCTGGTCTAGTGGAAAGTTGGAACAAGATGAACTTTGAGGTCCTTTCCAACCCAAACCCCTCTGGGATTCTCTGATTGCCCTGTCTGTGGGAGTCACGGGCACTCTGCCATCTACGACACAAGTGGGACATCTCACCGAACACTCCAAAATCTCTGGGCACAACGGCTTGATTTTGGACTCCTGTCTTTTAATCTCTGTGTGTGGAAGGATGAACCTGGAGAAAGGGCTTTCTGGAGGGGATGGGGAGGATGGAACCACACACCCCTGGCCCCCAGAGCCCTGCCTGGCTCAGCTGCTGTGCTGCACCACCTCGCTTTTGTAATCAAGTGTTTTCTCTGGGCTCGGTGGCAGCAAAGTCTCAACTTCTTCCCACGGGGAATTGAACTTCCAAAGCCCCACTGTTCCATATCAGCAGCTGAAAGCGGCAGCTTTCAAAACTCTCTGTGTCCCGGAAAATGTCAACACTTCTGCAGAAATTCCATCTTTTTTCCTCAGCTTGGTGTAAGATAAAGTTCCTAAATGGGAGCAGGGGAGAGTCAAATTGCCATTATCAGTAACAGGCTGTTGTGAGTGACAGGGAGGGGCTGCAGAGGATCTGTTTCTATTGTGACACTCGTACATCTGCCCGTCATCCCCTCTAATTTTAGCACAGCTCTTGCTATCCTTTCTTAACGCAGAATGAGATCAATTTTACCTGTAGTCTTGATAGGAAACAACTGCCATTAAGCTACAGAAATAGCTAATCATTGTATTTTAGCAGCAATTTCAGCACATTGGCCAATCTCTGAGCCTGGATCTTAATGCAAAGGTGTGTGGGGGGGAGAGACTTGGCAGGAAAGATCTGGTGCCTCTTGCAGCCTTTTCCTCTCGAGGGCCATGTTTATTCTGTGCGAAACAGGGTGGCAAAAGACCTTTGGGAACTTCTCAAAGCTTCTGCCCATGGCCAGGTCTGTGCACTGGTGGAAATGAAAGATCAAGTGGGTTTGGTGTCTGCCAGAAACTGGACTTTGCCCCTCACAGCCCATTTCCCCCCTCCGTTTTTAATTCCTGGCTGGTGATGCTCAGGGTTGGGCAGCCTGGGAGGTGCTGGTGGCCCCCAAGGTGCAGTTGGGCACATGAGTTCAACAAACTGGTGGAGCTCTCGGTGACCTCCTGGCACTCCTCCCTCTCAGTGTCAGTGTGGCCTCGGGGCTGACACTTGGTCGCTGCATCCACCCATTTCAGGATTCTCCCACTCGCTGTCCCACATCACCCAGCTGCCCAGGTCTGAGCCTAATTGCTCTGGTGCATCTTTGACTTCCATGGAGTCATCCCACTCCTGCCAGCCTGGACAGCAGGTCCCCTCTGCTCAGGGCCAGCTGATGTGTGTCCAGCCCCTCTGAGGGGACAACCAGCACATGTGAGGGATCCCTGCTCCCAGCCATCCCAGATGCTCGTCCCGAGGTGATCAGAAGAATGGAGAAGCCCTGCTGTGAAGGAAGACTGAAAGAATTGGGATTGTTCAGCCTGGAGAAGAGAAGGCTCTGGGTCACCTAATTCAGTATCTGAGGGGAGACTGAGAAAGATGGAGAGAGACCATTTACAAGGGCCTGGAGTGACAGGGCAAGGGGGAATGGCTTCAAACTGCCAGAGGGCAGGGATAGATGGGATATTGGGAAGGAATCCTTCCCTGTGAGGGTGGGGAGGCCCTGGCACAGGTTGCCCAGAAAAGCTGTGGCTGCCCCATCCCTGGAAGTATCCAAGGCCAGGTTGGATGGGGTTTGGAGCAACCTGGGATAGTGAAAGGTGTTCCTGCCCATGGCAGAGAAGGTGGAGGGAAATGATCTTTAAGGTCTCTTCCAACCCAAACATTCTGTGATTCTATAATCAGACAGAAGATGTTGCTGATTCCTTGGCCCATTTCTGTGATGGCTGAAGCAAAAAGCCCATTTTTAAATGTTGTTTTGGGAACTGTTCTCCTTCCCATGTCTTGCATCGTGATCCCCGCTGTCATGGGCATGTCAAAACCTGAGAACAGTTGGTGAGTGTGTGACATGGGGTGGGAAAGCAGGACAGTGGCTACAGCAAAGTCTCTGACCTAAATAAAAGGAAAGAAAGGGAAAATCACCCCTGAGTTATTACTGAGAACAGAATCACATGTAAATTTTACCTCAGCTAGCCTGTTCTGGGGAGCTTCCAGACATTTAATTGGTTAAGACAGATATATAGCAGTGTCACTATGTGCTAGGGACCCATATAAATTGTCAGTGATGGTTTCTTTTGCCATTACATGTAGCCATGCCTGGTGGTTGGAGTGTTAAAGAAAGGAAGCAAAATACAACTCACCCTGTCAAGAGCTGCTCTGTATTGTAATTGCGGTATCTGCAAGGAATGCCAGGGTTGGATTATTTGAGATGTCAGAAACAAAATGGGAGAGATTAAATGGCCACAAAGAGCTGCAAAATGAGGAGGTAATTGCACTTCATGAGAGTCCAAAGATAACACAGGGAATGTAGATCTTGACCAGCACTGTCTGGAGCTGAAAGTGCACACTGTGTATCCTCCAGTCTCCGAGTGTACACTGGGAGCACACAGAGATGCCCGTGAGGAGGAGCTGAGCATTTGGCCAGCACAGCCCTGCTGAACCCACTGGGCAGACACTGATCCTCCTGCAAGAGATGGCACAGGAGAAAGGTGAACTCTGCTGCATCAGTGCTGCACTTGGGCAGCAGCCTTTTGAATGAATAAAATAGCTCCCTGCAGAAGCAGGGAAGACACACAGACTCACATAATTACAAATCCCAGATTCACAGAATCAGTCGGGTTGGAATGGACCCACCAGGATCCTGGAGTCCAACCCTCAGCCCTGCACAGATCCAGCCCCAAGAGTCACCCCCTGTGCCCCAGAGGATCAGCCAAACCCTCCTGGAGCTCTGGCAGCCTTGGGGCTGTGCCCACTGCCCTGGGGAGCCTGGTCAGTGCCAACCACCCTCTGGGGGAAGAACCTTGTGCTGAGATCCAACCTGAGCCTGCCCTGACACAGCTCCAGGCCAACATGAGTGATTCTGCATGAAAGGTCTGAACAGGCAGAACATCTCCAAACCTGATGGCAAGTGTCCTGCCTGGTGTCCCACCTACACCCCTCACATGGGCCAGTCCTGGGCCTATCCATCACCTTCATCAGCCTCTCAACTGCTGCCCCAGGTGAGTCAGCCTGAGGGGGACAGTAGGAAGCCATGAGATCTTTAGGAGAGAGGCCAAGCATGAGTCTTTTGCTTGGTTGCAGGTTCCAGCTTCATCCTGAAGCAGTGCTGAGGCAGGAGAGCTCTTCTGGCTGTCATTCGTCTGTGACTGCTTCACATTCCTGAAAGGCTCTTTCTGCAGAGAGGCTGCTGCCAATACCAGACAGATGTATTTGTTTTCTCTCAGCTCCTGTTTTTTCCATTGTGTCTGCATGGCACTTTGTGGGGATCTCAAGTGTATGCCAAGCTATGCAGTGGAGCTCTTGGGTGCGCTTGGACTATCTCTGCATCAGCAAACCAGACAGTGAAGCTGCCCTCCCAACTCCTATGGGAATAATCTGCTAGCCCTCAAAGGAACTGCTCCCAGGTGCACTTTCTAAGAGTTATATAGACTTACTCTTCTCGCTATCTGAAATATATCACTGTTTCTGTTTAGTGTTTGGTGCTGCTGTTGTGACACTTCAGCTCTTGAACATTTGTCTCCAGTGAAACCCCTTGTGTGATGCTGCAGCAAGGCTGGGGGGTACCTCATGTCAGGTGTGCAGGTGAGGAGGTGGGAGTAGCCTCCAGGTCAGGAGTAAAAGTGTGAACACAGGAATTCAGGTGCCTGATAATCACTGAAATTGAATTTCCTGTACTAAGTCAGGGACTATATGACATGGCAAGTCAGAGAATGCAGAGCAAAGATAAGTCTTGGTCCTGCCTACAGAGAGTTAGCAGAGGTCACTTCTCGTGGAGCACAGGTGGAAAAGTAGAAGAGGAGCAACTGGCTATTTCTAGCAGCCCTCCATCTTCCCTTTCTCTGACAGTTTACAGGACATATTTTATTTCCCTGGAGCAAGGAGATCAGTGTGGCTTTTCCACATGCAGAGGGGGATGTGCACTGCCTTATATAAATGTATATATAAATGTAGTTTGGGGTTTTTTTCCCCCAAGAAATTTCACGTTTGATAGAGTAATAATGTGTTACATCGGGTGAGATTGTTTATGGGCAGTTAATTGAAATCTGCATGGGCCCAATAACTAACTTTTTATGGTGCCTGATTAACTGTTAACCCAAATTCAGGATACCTCCCTTGACTTGAGCAGAACGGGCTATTGGAGGATCTAGCCCAATTAATCTAAGGAGCATGGGTTCTCCTTTGCATCACTATTCAAATCCTGTAGAGCTGAGCTTTGCAGGAGAGAAGGAATTTGGCCACATGCCTTTCCTGTGGTGCCAGTTTGGAGGAATTGATGTCTGATGTACGTAGGTAGCACTACCAAGTCAAATGAAGGGGGCAAAGGTTAAGTGTGCACTGCAGGCAGTTATCCATCAGTATAAAAGCTCCTTGGTATAATATTTATATGTTCAGATGCCAAAAAAACTGGACATGATGATAGCTTTTGCAGCACTAGATAATTCATACATTACAGCTCTGCTTTCCACGTTTAGTATTTCAGAAATAATGGAACCCCTTTTCATCGGGAAATGCAACATGTGAAATGCAGCAGATGTAACTGAAGCAGAGATCTTCAGTGCTTGCTGTGAATCTCCTCCTGACTTTATAAATGCCCTGGAATGTTTGATGTAAGAAAGAATCGTAACCCTGAGATGTCCAGTTGGTAGAAATCTCTGTAGCTCCCATGGTGTGGTGAAATCGTGTCCCTGTGAGAGGCAGTGAGAGTTCCCCTGCACTGCCATGAGAGCAGGGTTTCTTCTGCAGTCTCTAGTGTCAGGCTTCAGTGACTTCCCTGTCAGTGACGTCTATGGTACCTAGAAAATCCAATTTACAGATGAAGGGATTAATAACTGGCTATTACCATGCATTACCTGAGAAAACATGTCTGTCTTGTGTGTATTAAATAAGTGGTTCCTTGGCATAGTGGATGCTTGTGAAATTCTCCCGGAGGATTCCCTGGTGCTTGTGGTCAATATGGTTTTTTCAATCAGTGGCAGTAATTTGGGGCATACCCACCTAGAAGACCACGTGCTCAAGGTGTTCCACAGCTTCAGAAACTTTGAGTCTTTGGGACTTCAATCTCCACCTCCAATTTCCTTGAAATCAGGTTTTTACAATATCAGGATGATATTATATATAAAGGTTCATCCTCATCCTATGCCTTGATCCATGGACAGATTTGGGAGAATACAATTTTTAAATGTATGCTCTTCCTGATCCTCCCTAGAGCTGTGGGCTATGGCTGAGTGATTTATCTTCCTGTGATTGTGCCCCAGGTGCCTTAAGAGCCACTGTTAAAGCACTTGAATAATTCTAAAAGTCCAGGAGCTCCAGCTTTGTGAATAAGGAAGCCAAGAAAGGCACTGGACCACCTGGGACCCCAAGTGTGTATCCTCTCCCTCTGCCAAGGTGCAACTGTTGTGACTGTTGTCATCTCAGGTGGGATTCATCTCCTCTAACCTACAAGTCTGATACTAATATTTCTCATTAAAGCTTGCTTCCTGAAGTTATCTGAGCACATCAGAATACCAGGTTTCACTTTTCCCATGAAAGTAGTAATTTGCATGAAAAAGCTGCAAGTAGTAAATCCTAAATGGTCAGGAAACACCAGGGACGTGCAGTAATTCTGGGAATGTGTTTATAAATAGTGTCTGCTCTTCAAAGCAGTTTCATAGTTGTTGGGGACTGTGGTGCTTGGTGATGCTACAGTCAGAAATTTTGGATATTGAGATAAATTTTCACTGCTCTGGCAGTATAAAAAAAGTGATGCGAGAATTAGTTTTTCCAGGCTCTAATAGCTGTCGGTGTGTTTACTGGTCAATATACGATCCTTCCATCATCTTTGCAAAGTTAAGGACCTTGATAAAATATCCATTAAAATCAGAGTTGTTTTGTACACCTCCTCAGGCACTGGATGGGATCCAGCTTAAATACCCAATCTGCATTTTCATGAGTCCCTGCAGGAGCAGGGAACACACCAGGATGGGTATAATTGCCAATTTCGGTGGGAATTTTGCTGCCTCCAGTCTGACTCCAGCCAGTCAATCTACATTTCCATTAGGGACAAGGTTGATCCTATATTCCTGTGGCACATTGCTCAACTCGTGTGCACACACAGTAGTCATAAACCATTTTTCAATGACTCGGGCCTCGATATTATGTAAGATTTGTGCATCTGCTCTATTGTAAATCCTCTGGTGCTTCCACACAGCCTGCTCAAGGAGCAGGAAAGACACAGAAACATCTGTTTAGAGTTTTAAGCAGCTTGTTAGATGAATTCAGCACCTGGGTTCCCCTCAGTGGAGCAGCCCTGCTCTCCTCAGTACGTACAAGAGATGAAGAAATACAATACGCCCTGGGATCCATGTGCTCCCGAATCATGGTGCATTGCTCAAGGCAATTCCAGTGGTGCCAGTGGGAACTGCCTGTGCAAAACCTCCAAAAGTACATGTGGGAATAGCATTCTGAGTGGCGAGAGTTTACTCTGCTAAATCTGCTAAATCCGACAAGAAATCTGGAGAGGAACTGTTTACAAGGGCATGTAGTGACAGGGCAAGGGGGAATGGTCTCAGACTGAAAGAGAATATGTTTAGATGATATATTAGGATGAAAATTTTGACTTTGAGGGTTGTGAGCCCTGGCATAAGTTGCCCAGAGAAGCTGTGGCTGCCTCATCTCTAAAAGCGTTCAAGGCCAGGCCGGATGAGGCTCAGAGCAACCTGGGATAGTGGAAGGTGTCCCTGCCCATGGAAGGAGGGTGGGAACCAGATGGTCTGTGATTTCTGTGACTGTGGTACTGCTACACACAGGCTGTGGTGTTTCCATCTGACTGCCATCCTAGTTACCTCCTTGACAGTACCCATCACTGTGCAGTAGTTCTGAAAAATTCACTCCATCTGGTTAAAAAGTCCCAGTCCTGAACCAGTTTGCTTCCCATGCCCTTTTCTCCCCTTCCCACAACTGGGAAGGATCTCTTTGTTTTTGGTGACCATTACACAGCGAAATGGAAATCTCCTTTTGGTGGGAGTTCCTGGCCAGGCTGTGAAAGTGCTCGAGGGACTTGGCTCTGGAAAGGAGGTAGAGAGCAGCTGCATTGTGACAAGCTACTTCTGTTGGATAATCCTCTCTTTTCCTGCCTGTGTATAAGGTGTTAGACATGAGTTGATATCAAGGGCTAATTTGCCACAGCAAGGAGATTTTCTGTTTAAGTACATTCATTTTTAGCCTTCTCAGGGAACCCAGAGCACATCCCCTGTGCCTGCATGGTTTGTGAAACAGAAGGAATGGGCTCATGAGACAAACTGTTTGGTTGCAGTATCATGTTTTGTTCCAGTATCATGTTTTGTTCCTTGCTAACCCTAGGGTCAGACTGAATAGTGTGCTGATGCACTTGTGTCATCACCACAGAAACAGAAAAATTTTGGCTGTGTCCAAAGCACACTGTACCTCCCCTAAGCCCAGTGTACAGCAAACTGGCCAGTGGCAGAGCCTGTGGACTCCTCAGGAGCCCCCACTTTTGGTCCTTTATGGCCTGAAGTACTTGTATCCCTTTGGGCTCATCCATTCCAAAACTCAGGGATAAAAAGGACTATGATTGTCTGGTACCTTCACACCCTCCATGGACAGTGGTAACCTGGACATAATGTGTTTTGTTTGATGCAGTTACAGTCATCACTGAGCTATTTCTCTCTCTTTTTTGAGTGATTTTGATTATTATGTATAACAGCACATGGTCTCCAGTGGATAAAAGCCTCTAATTCTATTTTATCCAACTCAGAGAGCGATTTCAGCAATGGGCTGTTGCCTGTATTATTCAGCAGCAGTATGACATGTATTATTGCATATGATATGAAGGACTTTGTAATAAATATTTAGTGTCCCTTTAATCTGTCTGTTCTTATATCATGTTCTCCAGATAATCCCCTGCTCCACCATGTACTATTTAATAGTTCTTACTCTGCCAATCTGTTCTTCTCTCTCATCCAGACACGTGTGCCAGCCTGCCCCGGGACACGCTTTCCATCAATCTCTCTTCTGAGCAGCCTTCAAAGTCTTAGGTTTCCATGACTGTGTCATTAAGAGGAAGAACAGTTGTTGCTTGTGTGGATTTTTGAGTAACAGGAAATTGTCCTGTGTTTAGATCCCAGCCATTTGGCACACAATAATGATTTTTTTTCCTGAATGGAGGCCAAAGGCCTTCAGGAGAAAACAAGGTCTGGCACAGTAGGCAGTGGCATGGGCTTGGTGGTGTTTCTGTTTGCTGCTGGTTGTTTTATCTGATCCCAGTCACTTTGTGCCTCTTCTTTCTTCTCAGCCATTCCATGGGTGGATTGGAGCCCTTCAGGGAAGGGGCTTTCCTTGGTGGGAATGTCAGCTTTGGGCATCAGGGATCTTTGGTGTGCAGGTACTGCAGATTTCAGCTCTCCCATGGGGCCATCTCTGACATGGCCACTTTGCACTGGCTGAGCAGAAATAAGTAGGGCTGGGAGCTGGGGAGTGTTCTGTGGCAGGGCCAAGGGGAAGGGGACCAAGGGCCGATGGACATCAACTGCTCTGAGTCTGCCCCAGCTCTGGTGAGCAGTGACAAAACCCAAGGGGACAGCTGGAGCTGTGCCAGGGAGGTTTAGGCTGGGTATTAGGAAAAGATTCTTCCCCCAGAGGGTGGCTGGGCACTGAACAGGGCAGTGGTCACAGCACCAAGGCTGACAGAGCCCAAGAATTGTTTGGACAATGCTCTCAGGTACGTGGTGGGATTCTTGTGCCTGTCCGGTGCAGTGCCAGGAGTTGGACTTTGATGATGCTTGTGGCTCCCTTCCAACTCACTATATTCTATGATTCTGTGAAAGGGTGTTTCCAGACCATCATGGTGAACATGCAGCTACACACCCATCTGTTAACTGACCTTCTCCCTCTTTGAGCCATTAGCTTTCCAATACCTGTGGCAAAGAGATCCAAGTTTAAAATAATCCAGGGCTTCTCACTTGAGTTTTCCTTGGAGCAAAGACCATGTGAAGAGACAGATGGCCATATATCATGCATTTTTCTGGAACACTCTTTCCCTAGCTAGGCCTGGCTTGCAAAGCCAGACATACCCATAGCATGCTTTCTCTGCTACCACACACTGGGGCTGTTAACCCCCAAGGAACAGAGCATTAGAGATGGGAATGGGATGTCATGATGAAAGGAACAGTGATGGAACCCAAATTGACAAGTAGCATATCTGCACTGGGACCACGCACCACTGCTTCAAAGTTAGTACTTATACTGCAAGTCATGATTTATTATAACTATTCTATAAACCCTTCTAATGAAATCATGCCAGTATTTCTTAAAGCAGGCAACAATGCTGAACCACAGAAGACATGAAAAGAGTTCTGATCATCATTAATAGTCTTGCAGTCTTATTTTGAAAAGATGCCCAAATTCGTGTGTGGTGGCATTATACACTAACCTCTTTAAAGAACACTTAGTGCACCTTAGGAGTACCTATTATAGTATATGGGATTTTAATTGCTTTATTATAAAAGAAAGCAATATTCACCCTTTTATGAATTTTGATTTAATGACTTTAGTACATTCATTATTAGTTCATTATGGTTCTGTGGAATTGAGGCCTCCTGAGTTAAAAGGATGTCCCCACACTAAGCTGGCCTCAATTAAAATGTAATCATATTGTGGTTAATCTCAAGGACTTGTTCTATGAGTGCAGGGGTATGAGGGAGAAAGAGAGGCAGTGAGGGGCACAAGGAAGAAACAGACAAGCAGGATTTGTACCAGCGAACTTCTATTTAAGTCCACTTCTGAAAATGTCCTAACTCAGGGATCTGAAATGGCTTCCTTAGCTTGACCCATAATATCACATACTTAAAGCACAACTACAACTTCTTGAACTAAATAAAACACCACTGGTCTTTAGCAACAGAGGGAAATCCTATTTATGGCAATTTGACCAGTTGCTCAGCAAATCCTAGAGCCAGTCAAGATCCATGAGAACAGGCCAGTGACAGCCTGACAGGTATCGGTGAGACTGGAGGGGACTGGAGGTACATTCTTGCACAAACTCTGTACGTGACTGGGGCCCTTCCGTGTGTGCAAACGGGGAGAAGAGGGAAGCCCCTTGGTGAGGAAAATGCCAGTGTTCAAGATGCTGCAGGAGACAGGGATTTGGGGATAGGAGTGGAACAGCAGTATTGTGGGGAAGGACAGATGCTTCCTCAGCAGTTCTGCTTCTGTCCCCGTGTTGCCTCCGCTGGGTGCACAAGAAAGCCCTCTCCTGCTGAGCCTTCCCCTGCCATGTTTGGCCACAGGGCCACGTTGAGGAAACCAGAAACTTGTGATGATCTGGAAAGGGACGAGAAATTCAGTTCACAAGTAATTTGGTAGAAATATTCCCTCTTTGATATTTTGCCATACTGAACAGTATGATAACTCTTCCAGAAGAACACACCAAACAGAGCTATTTTGGGTTTACATTTCTCCTTTAGCTTCTATCCTGTGGTTTTCCTGATTCTTCTTTTTGTCTCCCAAATTTCATTGAAAATGTCTCAAGCTCTTACCAACTGCTTCTGATGTTTCAAGATCCTTTCAAGCTTAGATCCTGGCTTCTTGTTAGCAAAGCTGGAGTGTTTTGCAGTAACTGTTTGAAAGGCTTTACGTTATATTTTTTTACAGTGGAGCCAAATCTGGAATCTCTCAGTCCCAAGACTGAGGAGAATGGGGAAAGGCCAGATTTCTGTGTGTTCCAAAGCAAGCATTTGTAATGCTGGGGTCAGGGAAGATTTCCACCATAACTTCCCATTTAGAAAACCAGATCTTCAACAAGTATAAAATTGAGTATAATCTTCAATTTCAATTCAAAATTTGATGTGATTTGAGCTAAAAAAATTGTTAAAAGGAGCCCCAGAGAAACTAGAATTCTGCTTTTGCATAATGTCCTTGTTAATATAAAGTCCAGTTAAAGTTGTGAAGAACAGTGATTTTTAGGCTCTGAAAGATGTTTGTCTCTGTAAGAGTAGAAAGTAAATTAAGTCTAAAAGATTAGCTATCAGGAACAAGCCTCACCAGATTTTGTGCCATATTGTTTAATAATTATGGAAGATAATTACTATGAGAATATCAGTAACATTGATAATATCAATATTTCATAAATTCCAGGACTGCATTGGCAAGTGTTGTGTTTCATCGAGTAACAAAAACTGGGGACGATGACGTTTTTATGGCAGTAACTTACCTGTGGAGTTTTACACCATCTTTTCAGTCTGTAGTTGTCTCTCTGTCAGTTTACAGCTGCAATGAGTCTTTTGTTTCCCAGATTTCTCAAGTCTTTTTAAATCACTATTTTATGTTGTTGATGATCAAAATCCAGGCCAGACCCTTTGGCTTTGCCAGAGGAAACTCCACTCTAAGCAACCCTGACTCTGTACTGAGAGAGCTGCAGAGTTCCCTAAATTGAGGCACATCTGTTTGCCATGAGAAGTTACCTTTTTTTTAGTTTTCTAATGCCATTTAGGGCATTAACTCACAGAGGATCGGTCACGAAAGACCCAGCCACTGAGTTCTTGCCCAGAAAATAGTCAGCATTGACAAGGCGAAGTCCAGAGAGAAAACAGGAATTTCTTCATGACTCTGAAAATATGTCCATATTGGTCAGAGGAGCTGGCTCGAGCACCTCTGCAGAGCCCTGGTAGTGCAGGCTGTAGGCTTGGGAGAATTCAGCAGCCAGTCATGTTCAGCACAGGCACAAAAATGCCAGAAGATAAGAAAAACCCCAAGCAATGAATGAGAAGTGCTGTGTGATACAAAACACCTCAGAGAGCAAGAACACAGAAGTTCCTTCCAAGTGCCCCACTACAGGGGGCCTTGGGGCAAGCTCAACCTGTGACATGTGAGACAATCCAAAGCAAATCTATGCATGTAACTTCTGCTGCTGCTGTGACAGTACAACAGTGACTTATCACTCACATCAACACAACCTGGTGTCCATTGATGTGTTTGGTTTCTGAACTCATGTAGAGAAAGAGACACACTTCAGAGTGCAAGTCTGTTGGAAGTGCCTGAATATTTCACTTGCCCAGTTTTTACATGATGATGACATTCCTCCGTCTGGACGTGGCGGTTTCCAGTCCTGACGCCTGTTCCAGACTGGATGTCAAAGTGGATGTCTCTTCTTCCTGCTCACGTGAATGTGCATGTACATGTATGACTCTTCCTTTTTCTTTTTTTTTTTACCCCTGAAAATACTCTTGTGAAACAAACTTGGGCTACATATATTCTGAAGGAAAGACACCGAGACTAACAAAAGCTGCTAGTGAAGTTTCATAAATATTGAAAAAAAGAGATCCATTTGTCATGTGCTACATGCTCTTCTCCTACAGATGGATACAGCTACTTCTAAGAACTGAATTCCCACAATGGAAAAGGGAGCAGAGCTGACTGCTGGTGCCCAGCACCTGGGAATCAAAATGGAGATGCATTTGCAGAGAGTAGTTCCCCATGGCACATTTCATACCCAGAGAACAGCCAGAGCAGCATCCTTCCCCTCTGTCCTGCTATGCCCTCATGCTGGGAGCTGCAGCAGGGACAGCAGAGGCACCATGAGCCAGTGGCTCTTCTATGATTCTGTGTATTCTGGGATTCTTTGTAGTGGAGTCCAGCACCTGCCATATGCCACCGAGTGATCACTGAAGTCCTGCAAAGAGAAACCCGTCTCTCACATGGTGTACGTGCATGGTAGATACAGAGTGAGCCTCCTGTGTGGGATGGGCTTAGAGGAGCTGGTGGAGTAGAAGCTGCTGGGGAGAGATGAACAATGTCCAGCACTAGCTCTGCTTTTGATTAGTTTGCAAAGACGAGTAATTGAATCCTAACAACCTTCCTTCAAGAGATCTTCATCTTCTGCCTTTCCCTGGCCTCCCTTCCCAAGTATACACAGGCCTGTGCTTTGGTCAGGAGGGTACAGCCTGTAAAGTAATTTCTGGAGAGAGACTGTACTGCCTTTTCCCTCTGTAAGTTTGAGAAAGGTAAAAATTATTGTATTATGGGTGCTTTGGGCATGAAGAGAAAATGATGCTAGATGTGAAGAGAAAGAAGTTCCTCTTATCCATGGGAATTTTTAAGCATTAAATTAATTCCCCTATCTCTTGGTGTGCTAATGGGAAGGCTTTCAGCTCTCTGTTAGGCAGAGGCCTGCATTTGCATTTAGATGGAGCTATTTTAAGAATTGTGGTATATACATAGGGTCCTGTATCCCATTTACAATAGAATCTGTAAGATAAAATTAATATCTAGTAAGTGGTTGTTTTTCCAGTTTTGTTATAATCTGAACCAGTAAGTGAAGTGTCATAATCTGACATAATAAATACCAGTCATTCACTTGAGAGAGATCTTATCCACCTGCAGGAGGAATACACTCCTTACCCAGTGAAGTGGGTTATATTTTTTGCCTTTCATGATATAGTCTTGCAGTATTTCATCCAGGGCTGTTCCTGACAGTGATATCCAGAAGACTTTCCCTTTAACTTGTGTCAAACAACGTTTCTGCCTCGTAGGGAGAAACACTTTTCCCCACCACCCAGGGCAGCATGGCAGGGTGGTGGTGTCTGCCAGGGGGATGCAGTGCAGGGATCTCAAATCCTGCTATTTATCTCTATTTATCTCTGAGATGGGCTCTCATGCGCATTTCTCTTACATGCAGTGGTCTGTGCTGGGTCAGTGCTGATGCATTTGCAGCCTCCTGATTTCCAGAAACACCCGGAAACACTGGTTTTGGTAGAACTCTGCCCTCGTGAGATCTCACCTGGAGTAGTGCACCCAGGTTAGGGGTCCTCAGCACAAGGAAGATGCAAACCTGTTAGAGAGAGTCCAGAGGAAGCCATAAAGGTCCTCTGAGATCTGGAGCCCCTCTGCTCTGGAGCCAGGCTGGGAGAGCTGCGGGGGCTCACCTGGAGAAGAGAAGGATCCAGAGAGACCTGAGAGCCCCTTGAAGGGCCTAAAGAGGCTCCAGGAGAGCTGGAGAGGGACTGGGGACAAGGCATGGAGGGACAGGACACAGGGAACGGCTTCCCACTGCCAGAGGGGAGGGAGAGACGGGATATTGGGAAGAAATTGTTCCCTGTGAGGGTGGGGAGGCCCTGGCACAGGTTGCCCAGAGAAGCTGTGGCTGCTCCTGGCTCCCTGGAAGTGTCCAAGGCCAGGCTGGACGGGGCTTGGAGCAACCTGGGCTGGTGGAAGGTGTCCTTGCCCATGGCAGGGAGTGGGATGAGATGGTCTTTGAGGTCCCTCCAACCCAAACCATTCCATGATTCTAAACCAGATAACTCAGGAGCATTTTATCTCTTTTGCTGCCAAGACCGCAGTGGGTCAGGTTGTGTCTATGCTCAAGCCATGGCAGGAGGAGTCAGCTTCTGCACACTGAAAATAAATGGAGGTGTTGGGAGTCCACCTTGCAATCACACAGGCGTTTGTTATTCAAAACAAACAGTCCTCTCCCTTCGGTTCATCATTCAGATGGATCATTTGGATGCTTTCCCCTTCCACTGAAAGATGTGGGGAGTCAGTTAAGAGAGACAGCACCTGTATTCCTGTTAATACAGGAATATCACTGTATTACCACACAGGAGCCAACCACTTCATGCTAAAAACAATGTGAGTTTTCCTCCAAGCCACCAGGAGCAGACTGTACAAGGACTCCAGTCACCAGTCTTCCAGAGGCTTTCCACTGTGTTTCACTTCCCTTGGGAACTCCTCCTCCTGGGCAGACTCACTCCTTAGGGCTGGTTTGCTGCCTGAAGGGAGGTGGGAGCTAGGTGGGGGTTGGCCTCTTCTCCAAGGTAACAAGGGCAAGAGAAAACAGCCTCAAGTTGTGCCAGGGGAAGCTTAAGTTGGATATTTGGGAAATTTCTTCCCTGAAAGTGATGTTCAAAACCCCCCTGCAGAATGTGGTGCTCAGACACGGTTTAGTGATGGCCTTGGCAGTCACTTGGCTGGGTTAACGGGTGGACTCCATGATCTCCAGAGGGCTTTTCCAACCTTCAGGATTCCATAATTTGACAAAGTATTCACATTGAAGGTCCCTCTACCTGGCTGATGAGGGTCATTGTCTCAGCCTCACTCCTTGGGAGGGTCAGGCAGTAAGATGGAGGAGGCAAACCTCAGGTGAGAGTCCCTCCAGCAAGGCTGATAAACACAGCACAAAGGCAGGACGTTGCCTCCAAAGCATAGAAGGTCAAGAACTTCATTTTGAGGAAGAAAGAGAAAATCAATCCATTTCAAGCTCGAGGTCAGCCAGATACCTCATGGCACCCAAATGTCGTATCCAGGGAGACCAGGCTGCGGGAACCCCATGGATGTGCTGTGCCAGTACCTCACAGGCAGGTTCTAGACCTGTCTCTCCACCCAACTCAAGCACTCTCATCACTACTTATTTTACCTTTCCCCTCTGCCCCAGTTCCCTCGGTGGCAGCAGCAGGTACAAGGCTCTGGTGTGTGGGGGCAGCCCTGGGGAGACAGCACTTGCTCTGAGGAGCTCACAGGCTACAGCGAGGGGAGAAACTCTTCTGCACAGTGGCTGCAGACAGGGGCAAAAGCTCTCAAATGGTATTTCTGGGCATATTACTTGCTGCTTTGTATTCCCAGTTTGTTCTGGGAATCTGACACAGCGAGGTCGCAGAAAAAGTTTGACCAAAGCTTTGTGGTCACTAGAAAACCACCCTGACCAATTCTGGTCACTTATAATTGGTGAGGGAAGTGATGTGGCCTCAAGCCCACAGGTTTCATTAGGAGGTTGTGGACTCCCCATCCCTGGAAGTGTCCCAGGCCAGGTTGGAAGGGGCTTGGAGCAGCCTGGGACACTGGGAAGTGTCCCTGCCCATGGCAGGGGGTGGAACGGGATGAGCTTTAAGGTCCCTTCAAACCCAAACTGTTCTGTGATTCTGTGATTGGAGCTCCAGACTTTTCTGAAATGTGTAAAGGCAGAGAGAAACTTAAAGATAAACTCAAACACGGGACTGAGCATGTGAACGGGAGATCCCAGGCTCTCCCACTGCAGAATTCCAACACTCCTTGCCCTGCACTTCTGCAAGCACCAGGAAATTGGCCTCTACTTCAAAGGAGCTACCTCAAAGCATCCAGACCACCAGAGATGTGCACCAACGTGAATGAACAGGACACCAGAGGAGATCTCAACCTCACATCCCAGGTGAGGTGTTCCCGTGTCTACAGCACAAGGGAATTTGCAGGAAGTCTTGGGGAATGAGAGCAAGACGTATTTTCCCAGTTTGAAAAGCAAAGGTCCTACAAGGAGCAAAAAGCCAAGAGTGGCAAGAGCTTGAATACAAGTGGCAAAGTTTCCCAAAGGCTGGGAATCTGCCAGGGCACCAGCACAGTCCTCAGGCTGACAGACGGCTTCTGACTCTTGGTGTCTAAGAGAGGAAAAATTTTCTCCAAAGTTTTCCAATTTGGAAACAATAAGGTAAATACAGTAGTTCATTAAACTCAGGGAGATTTATCCTGGAGAGACTGTCATGTTACTACAAGGACAACAACAGAACTGTGAGAAAGCACTAAAAGCAATTTTCCAGAAGACCACAGGGATTTTTGTGCTGTTGAGGATCTTGATGCTCTTCTGGAGCGGGGCCCAAAGGAGAAACTCAAAATGTAAGGCTCTGCCTCAAGTTTTAAGGAACACACACACTTCACAATCCAACTGAGCTGCTCTAGTTTCAAGTTTGCCTCAGACACACAAGTAGGAGCCACCCCTATTTTTGGAACTAACTCGAAGGCAACACAGCCTGGAAGAGCTCCACTGGGAAAGCCAGTGTCATATTTAAACAAATTTGGGAAACCTCAGAAAGTAGGAGCTCCCACATCAAAGCTTAAGGCAGATCTAGAGCAAGAATTGCCTCATCCTCTCTAACCCCATCCCTAGGAATTAATACTGAATATGGTTTGTACAGACCTTTTCTGTAGGAGTTTAGCAAAGTCTGTCATTCTCTCCCTTCTCTCCCACCATTTCATGAGAACAGAATCCCAGGCAACAAGATGCCTCTTGGCATCTCCATAGATCCTTTTGATGATCAATGCCTTCCTCTGCAGAGCTCTTTACTATAGCAGAAAAGATTCTTACAGCCCAAAGGAAAAGCAAATGTACCTCTTCAAAGCCCTGAGTGCAGCACTTACCTGGGCTCCTCTGGAGTAGGATCTGAAAATGGTGCAAAATCTCCCTTGCCCTGAAGTGTCCCTGGAACACAGAAAAGTTACAGCTATGAAATGTGGAGAATTGACTCCCATACTGCACATCTCCTGCTGGACCCAAAAATCCAGAATAAAATCTGTTATCTTGTCAAATCTTTAGAACACATGGTACCCAAAGTGCTCTGCATGGTGGGTTTTTGGGAAAGAATCAGTGGGTACAACACCACCTTTGGACACAGTCAGACACTCAAGAGGTTGCCACTGTCATTGTGCTTCCCATGGAGAAGGTACAAACCCAAACCACTTGACCTCAGCACTGTCTGATGATGTATGAGGGTGCAAGTCATTTTATTCCCCTGGGCAAAGGATTTTCTGTCTTGTGCCCTGCAGCCCCCAGGAGTTCAGAGTGAGTCTGCAGAGCTCTCCCTGGCATGGAGAACCTCTGACCTATCATAACATGAATGTAACCACTCCAGGGAGGAGAAATTGTCTTGCACTGTCTGGCTTCAATTATTTTTTCAAACAAGTTTTCAAAATCAAAAATAAAGGGAATTCTCTTATACCCAGATTCCTGACAGACCTGTTTGATCCCACCCTATGGAGAGCTAAGGAACAGGACTAGGGAACAGTGTTTCTATCCCACTGGGACAATAAGGGGCTCTTCATCACTGTCATTTTTACTGACTGTCTTAACAGGGTGTAACTAAGTTTGACAACATTACCAGCACTCCAGTGCCTGTGGGAACATCTGGGACAAAAAGCCAGAGCCCAGCACACCAATGTAACCAGCACAGACTGAGATGCACCAAGGTAATGAGAGACACAGTGTCATGTTTGCCAAATCTATTTCCTGGGCCAGAATAAAAGACATTAATGACCACTGAAAAGACTGATGCTTTGCTCTCTCAGCCCCAGATTTGCATCAGCTCCATGAGAAAGGCACTGCCCTCAAGTTCAGGACCGTCATTCCTTCAGATCTAAAGCTTAAAGCTTTTAGGGAGCATATTACAGGCCCTGGACATCAATCTAACAGCCTGTGCTTACATCTCCTCCTCCCCTGACAGTCAAACAGTGGGTAAGTAATGGTGAAAGATTACACTAAGGCATCATAAACCATTGTTATCAGCTTTTCAGCTCCTCTGCTGTTCTCCAGCTCAAGAATGGCAGCATAAAAAGAAGATGGTTTCAAGAGGAAAGCAGTAAGTTATTACACACTTGGGGCTGAAATGTTCAAATAGGCATCTTACGAGAGAGAGACAAGAATGCAAGTGGCACATATAAACACACAGGCTGGAAGAGATAAATGAGCTGCTTCTGTTCTTTTTTGTAAGAAAAATGAGGACATGCAGCTTCAGAGAGCAGGGTGTAATTAAACCACCAAATTCCACGCTGCCAATCACTCACTGAGGCTGAGAACATGGAGTTCATTCCTAGTTAACAATTCACACAGGTTACTAATATTCCTGGTACTTGACTCAATAGCTGGTAAGGGGCTACTTAACTCCATGTTTTAAGGCCTGTGTCATTCCCCACAAGACCCACGTGAAACCTAGAATATGGGTAGACTATCTATCCTATCCTATCCTATCCTATCCTATCCTATCCTATCCTATCCTATCCTATCCTATCCTATCCTATCCTATCC
>JAWMRA010000048.1:8978266-8992942 GCA_035584735.1 Pseudotriccus pelzelni
GGGGTGTGGAAAAAATTGTCCCTAGGCAAACCCATGACAATTTGCTGGGTGGAGGGGGACCCCAGCCCAGTGCAGAGTGCCAAAGCAAGCCTTGTAGATGTCCTGTCAGAGATCCAGCCCTGTACTGGACCATGAACTAAGGCTCAAATTTGCACTCCCATCCTCAGCAGCCAGGTTTTAGTCAGGTGGGGAGCAGAGGGCAGCCTGTGGAGAGCAAGTCCAAGGTGTCCAGGTCTGCTAAACCCAGCTGGTGTCAGTGGGGACTTGTCCTGGTTTGGCTGGGATAGAAATCATTCTCCTTCTTAGTAGCTGGTACAGTGGTGTATTGTGGATTCAGTGTGAGAATCATACTGATACACACTGATGTTTTGGTTGTTGCTGAGCAGTGCTTACCCTAAATCAAGGACTTACCAGTGTTTTGTGCTCTGCCAATGAGATGATTTGCAAGCAACCAGGAGGGAGCATGGCCAGGACAGCTGACCCAAACTGGCCAGAGGGATATTCTATGCCATGGAGCATCAGGCCCAATATGGAACCTGGGGGGAGTTGCTGGGAGATACCAATCGCTGCTGGAGAATGGGCTGGGCACAGGATGGAGGGTAGTGAGCAAGTGTATTGTGCATCACTTGTTTATCTTGGGTTTTCTCTCTCTCTCTCCTTTTAATTACAATTATTTTATAATAATTAGTATTATTACTACTATTTTATTTTACTTTCTTTTAATTATTAAATTCTTATCTCAACCCACAAGTTTTACATTTCCCTTACTGATTCTCCTTCCCATCCTACTGAGGAAGCAGTGAGAAAGCCTCTGCAGGGTCCTTAGTTACTGGCTGGGCTTAAACCATGTCAGGATCATATGCCTCTTCCCTGACCCATCACATCCCTGCCTGCTCCTTGGAGCCAGGTCAAGATCATGGAATCACAGAATAGTTTGCCATGGAAGGGCCATCCTGTTCCAACAATATCTGTGACAAAGACTTTATAAATGTGATGTCTTTGTGACGGGGAGCAGAAAAACACAAGGGAAATGGTTCCTTGTATGAAAGCTGTTATTCTGAAGCTCATTAGAAAATTCTCACCACTGTCTAGCCACTGACAATCTTGTGAGTGTTTCAAAGTATTGGGTTTTACTCCCTATCACATTTTATTACATTTATTCCTTCAGAAGAAAAAGTAACTCAAATATGCCTAATCTTTTTAGCATGGAATTTTAGATTTTAATGGGCTTCTTTTAATTTGCACATATTCTTGTAATAATGAAGTCTGTTTAACAGGAGTTAAACCAAAAAGCCTGTAATGGTAATTCAAAACATAAAACTCTATTGCATTTCTGTGAGAATTCCCAGTTAATATTCTTAAGGCTTTTTAATGGATATTTTAAGTAGGCATTGATATTAGCAGAGACATCACACAAATTAAAATTAGGCCTTGGTGACTATTTTAAAATGAATATTCACAGACTCTTCAGTATGAAATTAAATCTAGTTACATTTGATGCTGCTGGTGTATTTTAAGGAAGTATACTTTACTGAAAAAAGATAGTGTTGCCTGTGAACTTATTACTGATAGTTCATTTAATTTATTACAGCCCGTTGAATGTAACAATCAAATTTTATATAGCATAGCCTTAGGAGCCAGTGTGAGGCTTTAAATCTGTGTAGATGGAACCTGAGCCAGTAGATAAATGATGGAATTAGGAACAGGGACTTCCAGCTCTGGCCAGGACTCTTGTTTCACTTGGGTGGGTTATAAACCTGCCATGCTTATTGCACTGGGTGTGATGCTCTAAAACAAGAAATCTGACTTTGAGGTTTTGGGACGGCCCCACAGCTGGGCCCTCTAAAAAAGCCTAGATTTTTTTTCTCTCTTTTTCTTTTTCTTTTTTTTTCTAGTTTAAATTCATTTCACAATCACTTTTTACATTCACTTTTGCACCTTGCACAGGTACGTGACTTTTTGCGTCTCCCTCTTTGCACTTTGTCACCAGCTCTGCTTTCCCCTGCTGCTGAGGACTGGTGGAGCCCCCACAGCTTCATGATTCTTGTTCAGCATATGTTGGAATCAGTGCCTCTGATGCCAGGGGATATATAAAATATCACTGAGCGAGCAACTGTGTTTTTTCTTCACATACTTTTCTGCCCTTTGCTGAATTATTTCCATATTATTTTCTTCTTCTGACTTTACAGAACTAAGCCCAGCCTTATAAAAGCCAGATTATTATCCCTAGGTAGCATGACAGCAAAATACATGCTTAAAATAAAACATGTGCAAATCTACAAGCCCAGAGGAGTGAAGAATATTATAATACTTAAGCAAAGATAATTTCTGAAATAGAGCTTTAGGAACACACTTTTGGGCTGAACTGATAAAGTGATGAGGAAACATCCCAATCTGCCAGAAGAAAATGCCACCATGACCCCCTGCCTGTTGCTGTTATCGTGGAATAGTCAGATTCAAAATCTGCCCCTGTTTTTCTCTCTTATTTTGACAATAACACCTTGTGCCTGCCTCCAGGTTCCAGGAATCAGACAGCACTTTCCATGATGTATCTTGGAGCCCTTAAAACACAAAAGTAGAGTGTCATCTTCCTGCTGATGTACACCACAAGGGCCTGTCATTCCCCTGATATAGTACAGCGTGAGAACAGTCTCTCTTCAAAATACATCACAAGATAGGGTCAAAATATATCTTTAGTTTTCATGTGGGCAGCTGGACTGTCTGAAGTGATAAAAATCACGTTAATGTCGTTTGTTATTTGGTGGGCAGCATGTTGGATTAAAGCACTTCACTGGTTTGGGTTTCTAATTCCCATTTGCAAAAGTCACCGGCAGATACGGAGTGGCTGAGGAGGGCACGGACTCCCAGCCTCCCCTGCAGAGGGAGACTGGCCTGGGAGCTCCTGGCAGAGCAGGATGTGCTGGAGGATCAAACCCACCATGAAGGCAGTGGATCTCCATGTGAATCCATTGCCTATGCTGTTAAACTCAGGAGCCAGCTGATTTACCTCAAGAATGTGCTGCCTGTGATGCACATTCCCATATTATTAAAACCCAAATGGTGAATGTCTTTGCTTTGTGAGGTCTTAGCCTCAAAAACTCTGTATCCGCTTGGCCCCACCACTGCTGTAAGAGGTCCTTCTAGGGGCAAGAACACCACCTGTAACAGCAACAGTGCTCAGTGCTTAAATATTTGCAGGATCACTGTCTGAGCTGGCATTCTTTGCCAAAACTCCTGGAATAAACATGTTAATGCGGAGCCAGCTCTTCAACCAGCATGGGTGAGTGGGGTTCTCTGGAAGCTGCACTGAGGATCTGCTCTTCCTTGGTGTCTGCACTGGCTCTGCAAGGAAAATGAACAATGCCAGCAACTGTACCTACACTTCCATGATGAACTGGTGCGGTTTTTTAGTTTATTGTTTTGAGGTTGCTCTTCTCTATTGCTGGGAAAGTATGCAAATTCTTCATGTGCAGGAAAAGAATACCGATAATTAAGAAATGTGCAGCTTGGATTTAAGATAATCTCATAAATCCACACTAGTGTTCTCACACAGCAGAACATTAATAGGTGTGGCAACTGCTATACACCCAGGACCAGTTCCTCACCCTCCAGAAGGTCACTTGGCACACTTCAGATGGGAATGGGATGCTTGCATGAGAGGAAAAAGCCAGTGGAAAAGAGGGCAGGGCTAAAAAGCAGGAGGACCTGACCTCCTTTCAGTCCAAGCTCTGCAGGTGTACTCAAACAGCCTGATCTGTTGGAGCTCATACTCCTCTCAGGACCTCAATTGAAGGCCAGTTCAGCACATGGAGTAGACAAAGATGGTGCTCCTCAACTGGAGTTCTTGCTGCAGTATCCCACATGGGTACAAATTCCCAAGTTCCTCAGCCTTTCCCACACTGGCTATTATGGCAGGATGCCAGGTTGAGCTTGTGGCCCACAGGGAGATGTGTGAACCACAGTACAAACCCCAGCTTTAAAACTGGCTGAGTCTAGAAACAGCTGCTTTGATTTCCGGATACTGAAATTTCTACCCAAGAAAAAAAAGAAAAAGAAAAAGAAAAAAGAAAAATCCCAAATTGCGTGTTATATGGAATAAAAGAAAGGAGACTTACTGACTGGGGAGTGGTGTTTTGAGGGCTCATGATCAGGGTTGGGTGGTCAGTGAAATTCCTCCCATGTGCACTGACTGTGCTGCCCAAAGAGCCCGGCCGTGCTGGGCTGCAGGTCTTCTGAAAATCCAGCTGTCACTGACAGCTGAAAATCTAGGCCTAGTTATGGAAGTGGAGTAGGTCACACCTTAGCCCCAAATATAATTAGCACGAGGCTAAGTTATTTTCAACTACAGCAGACCAGCTTATTTGCATAGTCTCCGTACAATTTCTTGAAATCTGTGAGAATCTCAATCAGGGACTCACATTAGCAGAAGAAATATTAACCTGGGAACCTCCACAAAAACCTTTATGATGACTTTCTGAGACAGATATATATATATATATATATATGTATATTTCACTCAATACAGTACTGTCACTGGGCAATTTAATTCTCTTCTGGGCACAATTGTCATCCTGCTTTCCAGAAGGGACACATGCTGCAGGATTTATTTTATTCCATTTAAGTAACTATGACCAGTTGTCATAAATTGAGGAGTGGAAATTGCCTGTTCCCTCAGGCTCTCTAACACATGAGATCAGAAGTCCGATGAATACATCTTGCAAAGCTTTTCAGTTCAATTGCATAGATCCATGTGCAAGTGGTAATACCACAATCAGTTCAAATAGTATCATTGCAGGTGTGAAGGCCACAAATTGAAGTCTGTTTCACGTCAGTATCCAACATGCAACTGGAAAGATTAAAAGGAAAATTTTCAAGGTACAAAGGATGAACAATTAATGAGCCCTGGAGTGACTCTGAAACAGGTAGCAAAGCAAAACAACTGTAAAAGGGCACAGCATCAGAAATGAGCAGTTTGGTGCCAAGTTTCAGGAAGAGATTAGTGGAGAGTTTCACTGGATCCATTAGTGTTTGTAAAGTACTTGTAGAGCGGATCAATGAGCATCACAGAAACTCCCAGGAGGAAGTGAATTAAAAGCTTTTTCTTTTTCTTTTTTTTACAGTGGGAAGTAAATAAAGCAGAGCTCTCACACCAGCTGATGAGACTAAGACAAGGCATCTGGTCAAGGGAGTGCTGTCTATCCCCACCTGAGATAGGGTAGGTCAGTTGGAGAAATATGTGGCCGTGATAAAACCTGGTGATGATGGCCAGAAGAGGCCAGACCAATGGCTTTTAAGTGATCTTAAGCCAATCTATTTTGAGCTTTGGGGTTTTGATCTTCAATTATGAGCATGTGATGGGAGGTGGCCATTTTTAGGTGGGCAATAAACTCTGTGAGTTGGTTTTAGTGGAAGCAATAAGAAGGTACTAAAATCCTGAGAGCCACCTTAAATATGCAGCACCAGGTCTTTAGATGATTATGCCAGCACAGCACCACTAAAGCTTCCCGAGTGCTATTGATTTACACCAGCTGAACATCTGGCCCATATGCTTTGTATTATTAAATACTTCTGTGATTATTATGTGAACAGTTGAGATTCATGGAAATGAAAAACAGGCTATGAATTGTGCCTTCACTGCAATTCAGGAGGAGGAATTGCTCAGGGAATGCTCTGCTCTGCCTTTTACTGTAGTTGTGCTGTTTATTTGTGGATCTTCCTAGAAACCAAAAGGTGAATGGGACCTCAGGAGATTTTCCAGATGACCTTCTTCCTCCAGGGAAGTGTCATCATAGAATCATAGAACCACAGAATGGTTTTGGTTGGAAAGGACCTTAAAGCTCATCTAGTCCAGCCCATGTCATGGGCAGGGACACCTTCCACCAGCCCAGGTTGCTCCAAGCCTCGTCCAACCTGGCCTTGGGCACTTCCAGGGATGGAAAAACTTCAGCCCTGTCTTATTTGCTGAAGATGTTCTTAAAACTTACCCTTGAGACCCCGCAGTGTATCCCAGTGCTCAGTACTGGTGCTGAAGTATTTCAAGAATCGTTTCTCCAGTCCAACCTACCTCTATCCCTGTCTGTGCTTGAGCTCTTCAATGGCTTGTCCTGTCCAGCACTGCCCTGGAGCAGAGCACAATCTCTTCCCCTGCCTAGCAGTCCTTTGTACACAAAGCTTGTCATTTTGTCTGTCTCTTCTGTATAATGTTCAGTCTGGTCAATCATGTTGGAATTCAAAGCTGAGGAAGTCCAGACAAGCCCAAGTAAATGTTAACACTGCAAATTCTTTATTGTTTTTTTTTCCATAAGCCTGTTTCCCTTTCATGGTTTGCTGCTGAAGTGTGGAAGTACATCCAGCCGTAAGAGAAAAAGATCCATCTTTCAGCATCAGGAGATTAAAGGAATAGAGATAATGTTTTGCAAACCTGAAAGGATTTGAAAATCCCTCTCCTGCTATTTCTGGAAAAAAGTCAATTGCAGGGCAAGATTATCTTCATTAATAGTGTGAGAATGAGTGTTGGCTGTAAGTTTTGGTTAACCTGAAAAGCAGCATTCAGCAGCTGGGTTTCCACATCTAAAATAATATCCAGAGAATCAAAAATTTTTTTCCACACATGAAATCATCCTTTGGTTGTGTAATGGAGCTCAGCAGTGTAATGTGCGGGCGAGCAGGATAACCTTTCACATCCCCACAATCCCCAGGGACTGGCACATTGCTGATTAACAGATGCTTGGTGACTTGAAGTTTCCCAAGTTAAAGCTTTGCATGTATTGCACAAGTCACTGGTTTTATTGAGGGCTTGGGAGAGACATTTTTTGGCTTTCATCCCACTTTTCAGACATGGCATGATGTAAGTGACTGCTCTGAAGTGAGAGCAACTGTTCTTCAGAGAGAGAGAGCTAAAGCAGTGCTGTGAGAACCGCTCTGCAGGGCCTGGCCCATGGCACCCTGCCTTTGACGGGGACCATGGGCACCTTCTTCAGGAGGCATTTTGGCAGCACAAAGCACACGCAGATGTGCCCTTTCCAGCTTGCTCTCCCTGCATATTCACACAATCACAGAATGGGTATGGTTGGAAGGGACCACTAGAGCTCACCTAGGCCACCCTCCCTGCAGGGGACCTCAGGCAGGTCCCCATTTGGCATATCTGGAGTGGAGAGTTGTCCCCTGGGGTTTGCTTTTACTGGTTCCACCTGGGCTTCAGTCCATGGACTCGATGTGTAAACCTCTGTTTCCCTGTCCTCGTTGAGATTTCTGGTAGTATTGGCTCAAGGCAAGTATCTTTTTCTGTGCTAAAGACAAGGCTTGCAGGTAACTCAAGTAACCAAAGTAATGTGGTTCAGTGGCACAATTAGGAAAAGGACCCAGAAACAGCCAGAGACACCCCTAACAAAGGTTGGGGGCTTCACTTGAGGGCATGCAAGCTTTTTTCCCACTGACTCTTGTGCCTTTGGATTTGGCAGGTCTTTCTGGAGGACTTTCATTTATGTCTGGAAGTCAAGCAGCTGTTATCTGTTCTCTTCCTGAAAACATCCCACCCTTGGTCGATCACTGCATCTCTGCCACAGGAGCTGCACAGAGAGCTGGAGCTGTGTGTGCAGGAAGAAGGTCTAATTAACAAAATCTCCACTCCAAGAATTTCCTATTTTCAGGGCACTTCTCTACCTGCCAAGCTGTGCTAATGTTAGCAGTGCATGGTGAGAGGAGTTTTAAAACCAGTGCTGGAAAAAACCCAAGCCCTGTCCCTGAACAAAATGCTGCCAGCTCCCAGAAGACAGACAGAGAGCCCTGTAGCTGTCAGCCCTTCATGCCTTTGGGGGTCTGCTTCTTATTTTTGTATACTTCACCTCCCTGGTGGTTCTTCTGGGAGTGTCGCCCTGTACAAGCAAAAAACGAGGGTCTTAGCACAACTACCTATAATTCTTGATATAAATAGGATAACTCCAGCTCCTGCTGTTGTTCTAAAGATAATAATCTGCATTTCATTTACATTTTGTAGGAACAAAAGAGGCACACCTTAGAAGACAGGTGTGTCCTCGGTCTCAGCAAGGTGAGCAGATGCAGTTTGGTGCCTTTTCCAGACCAACAGAGAGGTAAAAGTATTGAGAACTAAGCAGAGGCAGAGCAAGGGCTGCAGCACAGCCCTTCCCTCCCCAGTTCATCACTCACGCTCAAATCAGAGACATTTCATGTGCGAAGGGCAAATAAAACCAGGAAAATTACGTGGAGATGGAAGACCAGGGAGGTGTGGAGAGGGAAGGATTGGGTGAGTGAAGGTTTTGTGAACAGAGTCATGGGCTGGGATTGCTTGACAGAATTATACTTCATTACTGACGCTTCACAGCCTTGATTTTCATATTTATTTGTGACTCTTCTTTTGTAAACCACGTGCTCTTTTGACATGAGAGTCATGCTGTGTAAAGCACTATTGATTAGAGTTTCTAATTTCATGCCATTACAGCATGACCATTGGGGAATAAAAAGTATTTTATTTTTTCCACCACAGCTATGCCAGCAGAGTTTGGGACGCAGCCATGGTGCAGGCTGTCAGCAGAAGGCATTTTCAGCTCAAGATCTTTGCTGTTTGAGCCAAAAGGCGAATTTGCCCAAGGTCTAAGCCTCAGCTCAGTGTGTTTTTCCTGGAATTAAAACAGATCAGTGACGAAGTGTATTTTGAGGCCAGAGGTTTCCAAAAGGATGGCTAACTTGGGAACTTTCCCTTTTTCAGCCAGGCCTACAAAAAGCCCTTTTTTCCACCATTTTTTCCACCATTTCCAGTCATACCTTCTGTCTTTCCCTGACCTCTGGTTTGGTGCTCAAAAAAGTGAAGGACGTTGCTAAAGGCACAGCACCACAGCATCTGGTGTGATCATGTAACCTATAAAACCCCACCAGGATTTAAGTTGCAACAGGGAATTGAACCCGAGGAAGACCCGGACCAGACTTATTAAAAATAGCTTTTTCCTTTCACATATCAGATTTGGGCCCTTCTGGAATTTCCTAAAGAAAGTGTTTGTGGGCAGACAGGGGAGTTGGTGCATTAACAGCATCTCACCCTGTTGGTGCTGCCTAGGGGCATCTTCCCCTTCCCTCTTGCTCGAGATATCCTCCAAAATCCTGGTTTTTGGTCTGTCCCAAAACAATCTGTAAGAGCAAAAAAAAAATCACAACTTTTTCTTCCCCCTCTGTGTAACAAAGGCTTGTGGTATTGTGAGGTAAAGACACCAGGCAGATAAAATCAGCCTAAGTCTGCAGCTGAGTTTGGCTCTAATGAGTTTCCCTCACGCTGTAACTAACGTGGCTTGTCTTCCACTCTGGTTTTCCCTCTGAACAGTAGATATGCACTCGCTGTCCTGAACTAATGAAGCTTTCCAGCAGTGCAGACAAGCTCTAATGGAGCGGCTCTAGACATGTGAACCCTTCACAAATAGCCAGATGAGAGGAGAGTGAATGCTTGAAATCTGTCAGAGGGGAACCAGCCGAGAAAGTTCTCTGACTTGTGCTTTTTTCCAGGAGCTGCTGACACCCGCCAGCGGGTGATGAATTAGGGCAGTACAACTGGAGCTGCTCACGGGATGTGAATCCCAGAGCTGTTCCTACGTGTGCTTGAGCTCTGGAGGTCTGGTGGCCAGTTTTGGGCTTCCCTTGCAAAAAGATGTCGATGTACTGGGACGAGACTGAGAAAAACTGGAGTTTTAAGGAGGGAAAAGGTGACATCTTATTGCTGTTGATGACATGTAACAGGAGGGTGTGCAAAAGACACAAAAAACAGAGCCAGACTGTCCTGAGAGGTGCACAGTGACAGGACAAGGGGCGACAGGCACAAACTGCAGCATTGCAAGTTCTGGTGAGATATGATGTCAAAAGTGTCCACCCTGAGGATGGTCAAATGCCAGATGAAGGGCCCATAGAGGCTGTAGGATCTCCAGTCTTGTTACAAACTCAGCTGGACAAGGCAAGAGGGTTGGACAATCCAGCCCTGATTGGTTTGGAGCCACCCTCTTCCCAACAGCAACAAGCTGGTGATGTCTCTTCCCCTGGGAACTGTTGGTGATGTCTCTTGGGTTGTGGTGAGATGTTGTCTTTCTCACCTGCACGTGGTGATTAGGCAGCACCCCTCAGGGCATGGGGCAGGTCAGGCCCTGGGAATGAGTGTCAGACAGTCATGCTGGATGGGTCACTTTAGTGCCATGCTGGTCCTACCCTTTGGTATCTGGACGGCACCCCAGAAGGCAGCTCTATCCTAAAATTCAAAAAGCAATGTGCCTTCATGCAGTGACCAAAAGGCCTTTTGGCCTCAGCTGAGTACAGCCTGATCTGTAACATCTCAGAGCCTCAACAGAGCCATTAGTTGTGGCTGCCCCACCCCTGGAAGTGTGCAAGGCTGGGTTGGATGGGGCACTGAGCAACCTGGTCTAATGGAAGATGTCCCTGCCCATGGCAGGGAGTTGGAACTGGTTGATCTTTAAGGTCCCTTCAAACCCAAACCATTCTATGATTCCATGATGACTCTATGATCCTTTTACTGTTCTCATCACTTCACATGTATAGCCCTGTTCCAGTTTTCACTGCAACACAGAGGCCTCAAATGAGGGTCTGTCTCTCTCTCCTGCACAGCTTTGGCTTCAAGCACTACCTGCACACATCAGATTGGCACTGCTGGAGACAATGTGAGAGATGCCATCGCTCACTGTCCACCTCCTGCCACTGCCTGGTGTCAGACATCCCTGAGGAGCCTCTGGCAGCAGCCTGCAGAGCAGCCAAGGAGTCCTGGGAGGGGAGTGCTTCTCCCTTCCCCAGCACTCAGGGTTCAGCATAACACAATCCTGGTGAACCCCACACCTACCTGCTTCTGCTGGCCTGCTGACATTTATATGCATTTCTAAATATCAGAGAAGTATTGCTGGGAGAGGGAACTATGGAATGAATGGCACCGACTTGCAGGCAGCAAAGTGAAGAAGGTAGCTGGGAGTTAGACCGTAGTGACCACGCCAATACCCCCCGAGGAATGAAGCCTCCTGCGGGAACAGTGCCTTTTCCAGGAGATGAAATGAACTTCTTCAGCTTTAGCCCTGAGTAAACGCTAGTCCAGCTCATAAAACATCCTGGAGCGCAGAACTGTTTACAGACTTTATTTGTCTGGAGCCTTGTGCTTAGCAAGATCAGAGGCAGTTTTATTACCTAGCTTTGTGCAATGTCATTCCAGAAACAAATGCCATGTGGGTGTTTACCATAATGAGGAAATACATTACAGCCAGAAAGGATGGCAGTGTCGAATAGAAATGTACTTGTGGAGCAACTGAGGGCCAGTCCCAAGGATGGGCTCTTCCTTGCTTCTTTTTACTCTTTTTAACCTTCCTCTTAGCTGAATGAGAGGGCATATCCAGACCTTGGTGCTCCCTGACACTCTGACTCGCTCTCCCCACATCCCTATGGATGTTCCCCACAGCTGGGCACAGGGTAAAGCTAAAGAGGCAGGACTGAGCCTTCCCCCCCTTGTAACAGGCTTTGTTTTTGGGGAGAAGTTACTGGTAAGAGGCTACAGTTTTGGAGAGCAGCTCCCCATAGTGAGCTACAGCCGCAGGAGGGAGCAGCAGTGGTGAGCACCCAGCCAGCTTGGATTGTATGTAAAAAGGAATTTGGTCAGCTTTCCATCTTGGAATTTAGACTATTACTTTCCAAGGAAGATGCAAGAAGTTTGTCTGTAGGATGCTATAAAGGCACTTTCAAGAATATCATATAGTCTGCTAATGCTACAAAGAACCTCTTAAGAACTTAATTGCCTGTGACACCAAATGAGAAGAGAGGAGTACCTTGAAAGATCCTGTGTTTAGAAACGACACATTCAGTTCTAAATACTTTCAAATGGCACATGCCTCTTTCCTCCTGATGAAAAAAAGAGTAATTGCTGAGCATAGGATAAGGGAGACTGGCTGAAATATTTCAGCCCTGTTTTCTTGTTCCATGGGTTTTTTTGCAATGCAGAATGACAGTAGCATTCTCGTTTTGACAAAAGGTGTGGAGACATAGAGATGTCAATAACAAAATAACTCTTTAAGTATGGGAACACCTCTGCTCCCATACCCAGTTCTCTTTGCCCTCCGTCCTCAACTGCTGATGTTTTAGGGAGAAAGGAGAAAAAAACATTCCAAATCCAAAGTCTGCTACCCATGCTTTGGAAGAAAATGGGCTTCATCAGGCACAGCTTCTATAGAAGAAAGATCCTGGAGCTGAGAAACTGTCACTGGAGCCAAGACAGTTTTGACTGAGCGAGGCCTTCCAGTTTGGTCCCTGGCACACACATGGACCCAGCCTTGGTTCCTGCTGCAAGTCAGCTGCCCAGAGGGGTGACAGAGAGAGCTGTTTGCTCACACTCATTGCACTGACTGATCAGTATCTCTGTTCATTCTGGGGAACAGCAAGAGCTCGAGCAGTTTGGTTTGGTCACTCATCCATTGCTTTTATTTTGGCCAGAATATTTAGCACTTAGGATTCTCTCATCTCAGCCAGGCTGGGGCTAACACAGGTGTCTGCTCTCATTGTGTTTGTCCATGAAGGAACTGTTTCAATCTCTGCATTTCCCTGTGTGGCCCATGCTGCACATTATGGTATGTGGCAGAAATACCCGCTGTAACATAATGTGACATCTGAAACCTCAAAGGAGACACAGGCTTATGCTGACTGTACTGCTGATATGCTTCCTTTGCACCTGCTCTGAAAGCAGGAAAGAAATGGGTGTGATCTATAGCTTTAGCAAGTTTTGTATATATATATTTAAGCATTCTCAGTTTGGGTTTTTTTGTGGGCCACAAAGCACAGCAGATGTCTCAGAATTCAGGAGACAAGGAACATTTCTCCTCAGTCCTCAGATGAAATCGACTGGGCTTTGCTCCAGAAAAGAGAAACTATTACTCCATCACTGAGCATGAAGTTAAATGAGCTAATATTGGGTATTTTAGTTCTGATGTATGTGCTAAATGAAGTAATCATTCAGGGCATAAAAGTAATGGTTTTGGGAAAATGTTTTATAAACACAATGGCTGAGGCACATGGGGCTGAAGTGGCACTGAGCTGGAGCGGGCACTGGCACAGCCATCCTAGTGGAGCAGCAGGAATCCTGGAATGGTATGGATTGAAAAGGACCTTAAAGACCACCTTGTTCCAAGCCCCTGCCATGAGCAGGGACACCTTCCACCAGCCCAGGTTGCTCCAAGCCACGTCCAACCTGGCCTTGGACACTTCCAGGGCTGGGGCAGCCACAGCTTCTCTGGGCAGCCTGTGCCAGGGCCTGCCCACCCTCCCAGTCACAGGAAGATGAGTGCACTGGGACTGAGCCACGTGAGGCTACACAAGCATCCTCTGAGCACAGGAGAAGTAAATACTGCTTCGTCAAGACAGTTTCTAAAAGCAGTGCCAGTGTCTTGAGAGCTGCCTGCTCCAGGCCTGGCCTCTGCAGCCTTGTGCTCAAGATGACTCTGCCTTGTGCTGTACATGCCAGAGTGAATCCTTCCTCCCGTGATCTTCCAGCCTGGATGCTCAGCTCTACAAGTACCACTAGCCACAATTACATCCTTGAGCAAGAGACAGCAATTCATATTTTATCATTGGGATTATTTGCTGTGACTTTTATACCCACCTGGAGCGAAAAACTATTACAAGTTTCATCCAATTACGTTCAGTGTAGATGGACACACGGTGCTGAGCACAGTCTCTGTGCAGTGGGAGTGAGGGGCAGTCCTTGTCAGCTCGAGGAACCATCATTTATTAAGATATCATTTGCCTTTCACCAGTGGAGCCAAAGCACAAACCTATAGGATGTCATAATGAGGTGTGTTAATGAAAGATAGGCAGAGCAGGATTAACAAAAGGGTCCTCTCCACATTATACCTGCCTCTTACTGCTTTGCTCAGTCCCCACCTTTTATGATCTCCTGAGGGAACATTTCAAAGGCATGCTAGAATTGAGGCCCACAAATCCAATTAATTGCTGATGTGGTTTGTGCCCAGAATCACCAGGCACTGCTTACAGAAATGCCTGAGTGCAGCAGAGTAGAAAAAGGAAAATACTGGGCACCAAGTGCTGTAATTAACCCTCCCATCCATCCCTGCCTGTTATTCTTGCCGTGGGCTAGGAAAATCTTTGATAACTAGTTCAGCCCCTTTGCTCTCATGATGTGGTTTGACCAGCTCTGCCCTTCCAAACAGACCAGTCAGGATCTTATTTTTACTGGAATTACTTGGTCAATGTGCCAGAGGCTAAGTGGGAAAAAGAACCCGCTTCCTTCCCAGGGTGACAGCTCCTTGGGCTGAGGCATGTAGGACTCACTGGCTGCTTAAAGGGTCATCCTTCCTGCAACATGTGCTGGAGAAGTAATGGCACATGCCCTCCATTCTCTCTTCCCCCTGCTCCAACCCCATGTTGGCCATCGTGAGCATGTCTGGGGACAGCCCCAGTTAAAGGTTGTCTTGACCTCAGGGAGATGCCACAGGGATTCAACAAATCGTCTTCATGACACAACACTATTGGACTGGTTGTCTGAGAGCTGAACCTTACATTTTGTCCACCTACACAGCAGACCTTTCATGACCTTTTAAATTGCCTGGTGTCATAGGTTAGTTCTTGGAATTTTTACCTTTCCCCTTGCTTTTGTGAGCGTGGGGGGAAGGGATCAGATAGCTG
>JAWMRA010000048.1:8993042-9003114 GCA_035584735.1 Pseudotriccus pelzelni
TTTTTAATAAAGGGCTGTTATTCCTTTCCTGGACATAATTCAATCTTACCTGTGTCTCATTTAAACTGAGACACCTGGTATGCGCAGCTCAAATGTTTTCTAAGTATAAAGAGAAGCTGCTTCAGAGCTGATCAGTATTGCAATGTATATACAGCTACAGATCTCTGTAGGGGAGGAGAGCAGGACACGCTTATACCACATGCACATATCCCAGTCTGGAACTCCAGTGTGGCACAGACACAGTGATACTGGTATGAAGATGCTTCTGTCAGCATCACACTGTTCACACATGGGGGTAACCCTGAAACCCAGGGCACAGAACTGGGCTGGACTCGACAAGTGCCACCTAAAAGGTCTCACTGAAGCACCAGAGAAACCCAGTGGTGGCAGTTCCTAGAACCAGGCTTCAGAAGTCCCATCACTCAGAGGAGCAGAGACCTGGGGCACTGGCACTGATTTTGTGTTTCTGCTGACACTTCACATGTACTTCTGTCTGTAGTAAAGCTCTCATTTGTATAGAAATGTCATAAAAATGCACATCTTAAATCACTTTGCTGTGACCTGACCACAGTGTGTCCCATAAGTTACTTGTAGGAGATGATGGCCAAGGCCCACGGTCCTTAGAGAGCGTAGTACATGGCACTGGAGAAGAGCTGAGCAGTTGTCTCCTTGTGTTTTGAAATCCAGCTCCAAATCTGGTAGCAGAGAAGCTGTGGGAGGGAAAATCTCCACTGCTGTACTGCTGTCAGCATGGGCACACCTGGACCAGGTGGGCACACATGGCAGGCCCTGCTGGCTGTCCTCCTGTCCCTGGCCAGCGTGGCAGCAGTGGGGAGACGTGAAGCACCCACTCACTTTGCTATCAGGGAGCAGCCAGTGTGGCAACGTGCTGGAACATGCACCATAACAACATTAGCTTATAACTTGTGCAAGTTATTGGTAATGCAGTTGTCTTCCCTGCCTTGTGTGTGTTTAGTCCATAAAGACAAACATCAAGTTTAACCTATTTGTGCAATATCTGCTTCCCAGAAAGCAGCCACTACCTGTGGCACTGGAGACCCCAAATGCAGCTGAGAATCAGCTAGTCTAATAACTCATCTCCACAATCCTACACAGTCCATCCCTGGAGGGCGTGAACCAGGCACCTGAATGCATGGGGGAATCTTATTTCTCTCTGTCTTCTGCTTTCATCCAATTATCTGGCTTTTTACCACCTATAATGTGTTTTTCTTCCCAGCATGCCTAGAAGAAGCACTACACCCAACTGCCCAAAAGAGAATTGCTGTGGAGACAGATGAAGTGACATAACTAAGGTCGCACAAGGGCTGTGTTGGAGAAAGGAGCTGAAGCTGGGGTGCTCCCAGCAGGGACTGAGTACAGTGGAGGCTCTGGTTGTAACTGGGTGCAATTGAAGGAAAAGGGTTTCACAGCTGAAAAGGGACCCGCTGTAATTCCTGCCCTACCTCTGAAGCCAGTGAGACCAGCAGGTCAGCAGAGGACATATTCCAATGTTTTCCCTTCCCAGGGCATGGGCACTGCTTACTGGAAAAGGCCTGGCACGCTCATAGCTGAACCAGGTGTGCAGCCTGTTCCTTCATTTGATTTTTGGTTCCAACTCTCATGTTGATAAATCAGTCAAGCCCTGCAAAATGGACTTTTCTTTTTACAGCTCCCAGGAATAACATTTCCAATGATTTTTCCATTTCTAGAGTGGGTGAGATTGTCCTGGTCAGTGTCTCTGTTGTGGCCTCTAAGTGAGTTAGGGAGGTGACACAGGACTGCCACCAGCACAGCAACAGCCAGAAAGTATAAGGGTGATCCCCAGAGGGCACCTCAGGGTCTGTGAACCAAGGCAGATGCTTAAGTACGTGTTCGCATAAGAAACTCTTCTAGAAGATCTGAAACTGAGCTTGAACCAAAAGTGCAGGAGATGACCATAGAATCCCAGATTGCTTTGGGCTCTAAAAGACCCTAAAGACCATTTAGTTTCACCCCTCCTGCCACAGGCAGAGACACGTGCCACTACACCAGGTTATTCAAACACTTGTTCTTGCTTCAAACAATGTTAGAAGAAAGTCTCCTTGGCCAAAATCTGGCTGCACTCCAGGCTGCTGTCTCCATCCTGGAGATGATTTCATTCCATGAGATTTCTCAGTCCAACCTCTCTGTGCCTCAGAAGGATTTGCTTGTGCTGGAGTTGGAAAATGTGTGTCATTGTAGTTGCCTTTTTTTTCCAGTGCAGAGTAATTAATCGATACTTGTCATGGAGGGCAGTCAATTCTCATTACATTGGGCTTTCACAAAGCTGGTTTGTTTGGGTTTTTCCACAGAAGTGGAATATCCAAGACACACTTTGTGCTCAGGCTGAGGTCTCTGCTTCACACTCACTGCCTTTTGGCTGTGAGAGTGCGAAGGCAGCACAGCAGATTTCACATTGCAGGAGGCAGCCACAGTTTCAGAACTCTCTGCTGGTATAAAATGAATGGAGGTTTTCCTGCAAATTTTTCCGTGCAGCTCTGTGTCATCTGCTGTGAGCCTGTGAGACGGTGCCAAGGGCTGAGGAAGGAGCATGGCAGAGTGGAGGCTGCAAGGCACCAGCCTTTTATTAATGCAAGATCATAGAATCCTAGACTGGTGTGGGTTGGAAGGGACCTTTTAAAGACCATTTAGTTCTAAGCCCCTGCCGTGGGCAGAGACACCTTCCACTAGACCAGGTTGCTCCAAGGCCTGTCCAACCTCAACTCGTCCAGGGATGAGGCAGCCACAGCTTCTCTGGGCAGCCTGTGCCAGGGCCTCAGGACACTCATCATAAAAAACTTCCTCCTAATAGCTGATCTAAATTGATCCTCTGTTAGTCTCAAACCATTCCCCCTTGTCCTATCGCAACAGGCCCTACTAAAAAGTATGTCCCCGTCGTTCTTATGGACACCTTAAGTGTTGAAAGCCACAATAAGGTCTCCCTGGACCCTTCTCTTCTCCAATTTCCATGACCCTGTGCCAGCTGTGGAGTTAGGATGGCACCTGCATCCCAGCAGTGGGTTTCCAAGGATCACCATCCTGGCAGCACTCCCTGCTCCAGTGCACTGGCAGGGGTACAGTCTGCCCCTAGAAAAACACAACCAGCCTCTATGCAGTGTGTGTGGGCAAGGGAGGTGCTGGCTCCTGCACAGGGAACCAAACACTGAGAAACACCAACAGAGCTGTGCTGGAGTCTTCCATCAGGCTTGTGAGTTCCTTCCTGACTCCGTGTATTTTACTGCACAATACAGTACTGGAAGTCATTATTATTACAAAGAATCACTAATTCAATAACACTGCTATCCTGCAGGAATAACACCCATACAATATTAATGTATTTCCCCCCTCGTATTCTTGGCAGAACACAAAAGCTGTTAACAGAATGCAAGAAGACTTAAAGCAAGGACGCCGTTAGTGCCATGGTCTCTGCTACCCCTGCATTGCTCACACCCAATCAAAGTCCTGGGAATTATGATTGCAAAGCAGATTTTTGGATACCATTCACAAAAACAAACCAAAAAAAAACATTGCTAAAAGTTAAAACTTCAAATAAAAGCTGCCTGGCATTGCACGATAACACAGCACTTTATTATTCCTCTTCAATTGTTTGACATTTATGCCTCTGTTTGCAAGTCTGTTCATTATCGCTGTCCAATTAACAGAGACTTTTTTCAGATTATTTTTATGAAATTCTCATTTAATTAGCAATACAGCTGAGTCTCAAATGGCAATTTTAAAAATACCCTTCTCCTGATCAAGCAGTCAAATGGTCTTTCTGAGATATTTGCAAAATTGTAAACCTTTGTTTGTCTGCTAATTATCCTTCCTCTCAGAGGACGGGAATGGGAACACCTGACAATCGGGGGTTATTCACCGGACACTTTTATTGAGCACCACATGGAAAAAATGCAGATTTCACTTATAAAAACTTTCTCATGGGTTTTTTTAAAAGTAGAGAATGGGATTTATCAGACAATTTTCAGAACCTGCACAATAGATGGGGAATTAAAATAATGGAGGGCAAATAATAGAAAACAGGTGTGATGGGAGACGTCAGGCACTCTACAAGCACGGAGCAAAATGAGAGGAAATACATTTATAATACAATAAAGAAAAAAAATAATAAAAAACAAACTCAACTGTAAAACGTCAGTGGATGGGCCCTCCTGCTATACAGCTGGAGAACATTATGGTGTTTAGCAACGAATACACAAATAAGCTTAAAATGCATAGTTGCCATACATTGGTGGGTGTATGTAGTTTGGGGAGAAAAAAAATCCCTTAATCTACCACTGAACCACTTCCACGTTTGCAGGGGAATGTGGCAGCTCTCCAGGGCCCTGCTGTTCAGCTCTCCCTTTGCACTGTGCTCTGCACGACCTGCCCCTCCCCAGCGCTTTGGGATGGGTGAGCACATGGACTTGTTGCAGTGAGTCCACTGGATGTGCCCAGCAGCAAAGGGGGAAATTCATGTTTTCACAGCACAGAGCTACAGGGCAGAATACTAAATCTGAGATGAAAGGAGACAGTTACAGTATGGTTTGGATTGCTGGGGCCTTAAAGGTCACCTACATCCAACTCTGTGCCATAGGCAGGGACAACATCTTCTCTTTCAGGTTAAACCTAAGTCTAGCAGTACATAACACTTCTGTCCATGCCAGAGGTGGGTTTGGATGCTGTTGGTGTCACACACATTCTGCCACTACAGTTTTGCAGTGCTTTGTGAAGCCCGGACAGGTAGGAAGGAGGCAAGAGAAATACCAGTGTGGCCATTTCAGAGGCTGAAATGAACTTAGGGTTTGCAGGCCCCACCCGCCATCCTCACCAACTGTTAACGAGAGTCAAGAAGAGCTTCCAGTTCAGCGTTTGGGGGACAGGAGAGAAGGCATGAACACCTCTGTCCAGGCATTAACAGGGAGTAATGGAATTGTCTGCTACTGCCAGAGAAGTGGAGAGGATTCCTCAGAGAGTCACTTTGGATCTCCAGCTGTGGTAATACATTGTTATGAATCTCTATCAGTGCACTTGTAGTGCAGCTGGAGAGTATGTCTGACATTGCCTCCAGTGACCTTTTCAATATAGTCCAAGTGCTGCAGAGCTGGTCTTTCAAGAGGAATTCAAATGGAATTTACTCAGGCAGAAAGGATTGGCCTGAGGATAGCCCTACTACTCACTTCGCATTTCTCCTTGTCATTCTCATGGAAATTGCAATTCTTTATGCATGGTGCTTCTTCCTGCTGCAAACATCAGGGACAGCCACTGTGCTTCTGATGGAGGGTTTGGAGCAGCCCAGCCGTGACAGATGGTGTCAGGCATTGCAAGGGGTGCTGATGGCAGCAGAAGTGAGAGGATGAACTTGAGCACAACCTGTAGAAAGGTTGAGATGTGGCCATGTGCGCTGGCACCCCAAATTTCGGCTCCAAGTCGAACACCCACCATCGTGTTAAATGGTGCAGCTCATCACCAGCGGATGGAATAGCTGAGCTTTGTATAAACTTCAGGTGCAGGAAGAGAAATTCATGGGAGAGAAATTCAGTGAGGGCTCTGCAAGGCGAGAGAGCTGAGGAGCAACATTGTGTGTAAGGAGTGAGGTCTCTGCTCTTCTTGGGGCAAAGCATGTGTGTTTGGGAGGGGGAAATGTTGGTGTTTTCCTGTGCTTTCCTGGCACAGTATGATTATTTCATACATGTTTATATGAGGTGCTTTAAAATGTAATTTTTTTTATTAATTTGGTGCCTGTATTTTCCCTGTTTTGTTCGCTCCAATTTATGACAAAATTGAACAAAGCGGGTAACAAAATATAGCCCTGTCAGGCTCCTGTCTTCAAAGATATAAAGAAAAATGTGAAACTGTCAGGCACACAAATGTGCCAAACCCCAAGGAAAATTATTACATTCTGCTTGACATTTACTTTAATTTTACAAAATTCTGTAATACCATTATAAATAATAATAATAAAAAGCAGCATGGAAATATTGTTAAGTGTATTTATTTTCATTTGCTAACTTGGTGATGTATGGGTTTGTTTTATTTTCTTTTTTTTTTCTCTCTCTGCATCAGAAGAGAGAGTGAGCACCTTGAGCTCAAGTGCTGCTGCCTGACCAGAGGGGTGCGGTGGAGGAAACTGGGGCATCCAAGGAAATGTGTCTGCTCATAAGAACAGGGCAAAGTAACAGGGGACATCTCTCCTTCCTATAGCTCTGCATATCCATTGTTTAGCCCCTGTAAAGGGGTCTCTAAGGGACAGATAATTGGGTCAGATCAGTAACCAGTAATGCTAATCCAAGAAAGCTGGTTTGTACCAGCCAAGGGTCTAACTGGAGGTGATCCAGTGGTGCTGTGTGGGAATGGGAGACAGACACCCAAATTAGTGTGAGAAATGAGTAGTCTAATCCAAAGACTAGTAACAAAAGTAGAGAAAGAGTTGAGCCTGCATAAAAAAAGGCACAAGAGGGTGGGAGCCAGCAGCACTCAGCTTTCAAGAATGGGATGAGTAAAGGCTCTTTGAAAACCTCCACGTGGGTGGTGCTGAGTGACTACTCCTGCCCACCTTGCTGGTGTGAGCATCACGTTCTATCCTTCCCTTGAGACCAGGGCTGGCTCTTCAGGCCATCCCAGCTTTGAAGTTCCTATGAAGAAGCACACATGATAGGGACTGTGGCACAGTGTTTAATGGAGAGGCAGCTCTTCTGTTTCGCTTTTTGGTGGAGTTCCAAAGGCCATCAGGGCTTGTTCTCCCAACTCACTTCCTTCTGAAAATCCCATGTTCCCCTCCCTGCCAAACCTCAGAGTCACACACCAAAGGAAATGGGAGAAGAAAACCACTTCTTCCAGGCCTCAAGGTGACTTTTTCTCTGACAGATGAAGGCAAAGGAAAGTGTATGAAAATAATTGATGGGATGTAGCAAACGGGGCTGGCATCATTTACATACTGAACTGACAGCATGTGCCCTTTCCACTATAAATAATGCCATATAGTGACACAAAAAAGCCCTATTTATCTCAGAAGTTAAAAAGGCACCATCTGAGTGGACAGGCAGCTTCTGGACTCCCTAAGAAAATGTTTGTATAGGAGTCATTGCATTAAATAAAGATATATAACCTGGCTGATACAGACAAGGCTCTGTTAGTCAGTGAACTGCAGCACTCCAGGGATTCCCAGCCCATATTCATGATCCCTGTGCTCACCCCAAGGGCTGATGCATAGCCTGGGACACAGCTCTAACCCACTGAAGTCTGAAAACCTCAGAGGGCTTTGAGTGGTCAAAATTTGTTACCTTTCCCCTTAGTATCCCCATAGTCTCTCATTTCCAAGGTGTTTGGGTTTCTTTAACAGCCTCTAGTTGTGCTGCATTTGGGGGTGAGCTGCTCCCCACTGCGCTCCCTGCTGCTCCCAGAAAACCATCCTCACCTGTTTTGGTCAGGAGAATCTCAGTGTAAGTAGCTGTGCTTTAGTAAATCTGGCTTGTTTTGGAAAGAGTGGGTTAGGAAGTGCTCTTTGTGGTGGGTTATCCAGGGGGTTGGTGCCCAGGAGCAGCTAAGGCTGGTGACCTTTACATCTGAGCAAGCCCTTGTACAGCTCCCCCCACCTGGTACCTGCTGGGGAGGTGCCTCGTGGCCATTGTATTGCAGCAAGGGAGTTTGTCACAGCATTGGGTTGCATCCCCTGATGTCCTTGTATCTCTGAGCTGGTGGGAAGAGGCTTTGCTGAGGGGTTTTGGTGAGCTTGACTCTTTTCAGCCTGTAGGGTTCAATTTGTTTCCATCTGTGAGGGATGGCTGCTGTTGGGAACTAAACCCTGGGGGAGCAAGGAGCCTCTAGTCACCCCAAACAAGTAAGGGAGCCCTTTCCTGGGGTTTGCAACAGCATAGCTGTGCTGCCAAAGACCATGCTGGTCCAACGGCCAGCAAGCCTGGACCCCTTCATGCATGTACTCGAGTGAGTACCACTGCTGCTTCATGCAAACACCATCCATCTCCCCTCCCTCCGTGGCCACCTCGGGGCTGTGCTCTGCCAGAGGGTTTCCGTTCAACCTCTCCTTTATAAAGCCCTTCTGGGAAGCAAAATGTGCTGCCTGCTCAGGAAGAGGCGTTATAATGGGCAGGTACCTATGGAGGAAGATGGATCACCGAGTCAGAAATCAATCGAGAGGTTGTGATGGCATCATAAATCAGGGGATGCTGAGTGTTAAAGAAACCCAACACTTGATTTATAACTTGGCACAAGCCATTCGTCGCCAGCCAAGATTTTCAGAAAGAGAAACATTTTTGTAAGCTTAATTTAACATTATTTTTTTCCACTGTGCTGAGTGTTTCTGTAGGGTTCGCTTTTTTCCCCCACAGATAAAACTCAATTTGCAGATAAAAGCAGTAAAACGACATCCAAATATTTTGTTTCCCTTTGAAAGGCCTGATGGGTTTGAGCTCTCTTTTCCCTAATCCAGGGTCATTCTTCTCTCAGCCTAGACTCCTTCCTGATGTCTTTTAATATTGAGTCTCGCTGGGAGTTGGAGGCTTTTGCTGGTAGATGGCTGGTGCAAATCCAGCTCACGCTGCTGAAAAGTATTATCAGTTAATCACCACTCTGCTGCTGATGTGAAGCTCATTTTGGTATCAGCAGCAGGTAGGCAGCTGCCTCACCTAGACCTGCATCTGCCCTCCCTGTTAGATGTGTGTCTGGGGCGGCTGCAGGAGAGGTCAAGCAATTAACTGCAGTAACAAGGGCAACGGGATTTACCCTGAACTGCAGTGGCTCAGGGAGGAGGAGGATTTTGTGCTGCTGAGACTGGGAACCTGCATCCCTAATGCATCAAACTGGCTTATCTGCTGCTGCATCTCAGCATCTCCATGAGGGCATCTCCTCTGTTATTCTGCCAGATGAAGCACCATTAATATATTTTTCTTTTTTTTTCTTTCCTCTTTTAAATGAGGTATGAAAGTATTATTCTGGTGTGAGGTTTTTTTGAGAACTTAAAATTAAACATCTGCTTAATTCTGTAGTGCTCTGAGCATTAGACTTGGTGGACAGTGCTGTTCCCAAAGTACTTACCTTTTTTTCTATTATTCTAACATTTGTTGGATTTTGGACTTGATTTCCTTGGGTGCCTTAAACCAAGGTGGGAAAGCACAAGGGGTGAAGGCTGCTCTGCAGTTTTCTGTTTGCACTGGTGACACTGTGTGTATACATGTGGCTTATATGTTCGGTGTGTGCCTGTATATGGAGCACCCTAAGACTGCGTATTTATGGCTGAGGGGACCAGGCACAACTCCCCAGCTGCCTGTTGGTATTTCTGGGAAGGCTGAGGAATTACCAGCTGGTGCCATGGCAAGGGGAGTGAAGAGAAGGCTGCTGCTTATGTTTGGTCATGGAGAGCTCCAAGAAGCTCCTCCAAGCCACCTCTGCTGAGGTGCAGAGCAAACCCAGGTGTTGGGCCTGGGCCTTCTCGTTGTAGGTTGTGTATCCACATCACTGCTATTGGAGGATGTCTGGAGGATGTTTGCAAAGCCCAGATCTTGCCTGATGGGGAGAAAGGCACCATTTTCAGCTTCCCAGGGAAGAGCTGAGCTGAGGAGGCCATGGAAAGGGAGTTGGATTTAAGATAGAGAAAGTTCTTTCTCTGGTTCCCTCTCTGAGACAGAGTGTTTTCCTGTCCCTTTGACTTTCTCTAACTCGGTCCAGACTTGCTGAGCAATCTGCAAACCTCAGGGAAGGTCTTTGGCAAAGCCAGTGTGCCTTTTCCCTGGTTTCAGATTTCATGTAAGAAAACATTCAGCCCCCTCATCTACATGGTTCTTGTTTCAGCTGAATTAAAATAATGACCGATTTGTACAAGCCAGAACCACAGGATCACTCCAGCCCTTCCATTAGCACTATTTGTCCATCCCACAAACATGGATTTGGCCACAATATAAGGAAGATAAGAAGCTATTAGACAGTGTCCAAAGGAGGGCAATGAAGATGGGTAAAGGCCTTGATTTGAAGCCGTGTGAGGACACTGAGGGCACTTGGTGTGTTCAGCTGGAGAAGAGGAGACTGAGGGGAGACCTCAGTGCAG
>JAWMRA010000048.1:9003214-9038999 GCA_035584735.1 Pseudotriccus pelzelni
CACTGACCAGGCTCCCCAGGGCAGTGGGCACAGCCCCAAGGCTGCCAGAGCTCCAGGAGGGTTTGGGCAATGCTCTCAGGCACATGGTGTGATGTCTTGGGGATATCATGGGGATGTGCAGAGCTAAGAGTTGGACTCAGTGATCCTTGTGGTCCCCTTCCAACTTGGAATATTCTGATTCTGTGATATTTGTGCTTCTTAATTAGAAATATTTGTCAATGCAAAGCATCGCGCGCAAGGTCATGGTGGGAGGTTCTGGCGGATCCATTCTAAGCCACAAGAAGATAACAAGCAATAACTTTTTATTTATTTTTATTTACAAAAAGTGACACCTTCATGGTTCCTTTTCCCCATGGGAGGGTCTGTTTTACAATAACAATAAAATATTTCTGGTGAAGCATGAGGTCAAAGATGTCCCCAGTGTACTCTGCAATTTCTATCACCTTCTTGGTGAAGGTGGGTTTGACAGAGGTCTGTGGTGATGTTCAGAGTGAACTCCTCTGCAGCAGAAGCCTGGAGTAAGATCAGGACAACCAGAACATCCACATGGGCTTGCAAAAAGGTTCTGAGCAGGGGGTTCAGCAATACATCTCTTGCTACTCCACTGAGCAGGTCTGTGATGTGCTCAGTGCCTGCTGGGTGTGTAGGGCAAGCTGCTGCAGCAGCTGTGAGTTTCTCATCCTGTGCAGGATGAGCAAGGCTGACCTGGAGTGGGTCCTGTGGGAGATCCTGAATCCCAGCTCCCTGCATACATCTCTCATCCATTTGTCCCTTCTGCCTCTGGGGATGCCCTCCCCCAGCCAACACAGGACTTTAATTTCTGCTGATACAGATAGAGGATCTGTGTCCCTCCCAGCCCTTCCCTCCTCCCTCCAGAAAAGGCCTTTTGAAGACAAAGGGGGTCTCTCTGTGCTGCAGAGCAGCCCTGGCTCTCAAAGTGGTGAGGGGAGCACTGCCCCAGGCCAGAAAAGCCATCCACCTGCAGGGCCCTTTCTTCCTTCCCCTGTGTGGAATCATGGATTCTGCTGGCCCAGGTCAATGGCAGCCCGACTTCCTGCGTTGGCACTTGGCAGTTTGAGGCTTGGTGGGCTCCAATTTCATGTTAAAGACCCCTTCTGCCTGCCCTTATAATTGAAAGGCGAGCTTGTAGCACAGTGAGGATCCTAAATGGGTCAGCCCAGCAGGCGGGCTCCAAAAACAAACATCGTTAGCGCCAAACCACTGAACCATATAGTGTGAGCTGACAGTGCCTCTTTGCCTGCTGACTCTGACCACACCGGCACAGGCTCTTAAAGGAACAGCTGGGGCTGCCCGTGCCAGGGCTGCCAGGAGGGTTGGGGCAGTTGTCTCTGTCTGGGATGGAGGCTGAGGGGTGGGGGACTCACCTGAAGGGGTTCCGTTTCAACTGGGAAGCTACAGCCAGCGTGGATCTGCTCTGGGGAGAAAGAGACCAAGAGGCAACATCCTTGCTCTCTGAATCTTCCTAAAAAGGGATGTGCAGAGGGAGGAGCTGAGCTCTTCTCCCTGATATCCAGGGATAGGAAGTGTGGGAATGGTTCAAAGTTGTGTCAGGAGAGGTTTAGACTGAACATTGGGAAGCATTTCCTTACCGAGAGGGGGGTCACACACTGGAACAGGCTTCCTCCGCAGGTGGTGGATGTCCTGAGCCTTTCAGTGTTTGTGAGGCATTTGGACAATGCCCTTAACAACATGCTCCAACTTTTGGTCAGCCCTGAAGTGGTCAGACAGTTGTACTACATGGTCATTGTACACCCTTTTCAACTGAAAATTCCTGTTCTTTCTGCTTCCTGAGCTTTCCTCTGTACCAGTCTGAGTTCCACAAAAGGTGACCCTACTTTAGGGCTTGTTTTGGGGGGTTTTGCTTTCAGATAGGCCCAAAAGGAGGGCATGGCAGCACCACCACACCAGCTGATTTTCTTCCTTTTTTTTTGCGCATCTGCACGACTTTTCATTGAGTTGCTCTTGTTGGCATCTCCTGGAGGGATGTGCAGTGAGGTCCTGCCACTCCATAGCCTGGGCTGCGGGTACAGAGCTGTGCTAGGAAGTGTGTCCATCCCCCAGCAAGAAGAAATAAAAAAAAATATGGAACTCAAATATCATCCACTTACAAATGGTGCCTATAGTCCATTTAGTTTCATATACACAAAGTAATATTGTTCATAGGCAAAAATCCCGTGAGCCTCCTGGAATACAGAGAGGATTGGTGTTGCTTAGTTACCAGCAGTATGCTGACATGCTGAGATAAATCAATACAGCTCCAAATATTAAAGCCGTTAAAATAAAATCAAAGCTGTGTCCATAATCCCCAGTGCTTCCTCTTTACCATGGAACAAACATGGCATTGCACTGGAGGTGTGCAGGAGGCAACGATGCACCCACTCACTGCACAGGCTGCTGCTCCCTTGTTTCTTTCTTTCCTTTAGAAGTGAGAATAGGCTCCCAAAGGAGAGAGCAGGATGCTGGGAGTGGATGTGGAGGTGAGAGTGAGGGGTAGGTGCTCCAAGCTGTGGCACTGGGTGCCCGTCCTTCCCGAATGGGTGTCCAGCCTCAGACAGACACGTGGCAGCAGCAGCTCTTGAATTCTGGGGCTTGTGAGGTTTGCCCTGAGCAAGGGGCTCTGAGCTAGACCTGAAAGGACCCCAGAGCCCTGAGTAGAATCATGGCGTGTCCTGACAGTCAGACAGTCTCTGCTGAGAAATGGGGAGGGGTGAAACACCTGTAAAAAATACCAGAGCAGCCTCTTCCCCCAGGGAATTGCCTCGGCTGCCAAGATCCCGGGTCACTCTTCACCCAAGGGGTGAATGTGAGTGGGACAGTATCGACCTTGGAGAGGAGGTAGACACATTTAGTGTTTATGTCCTGCTCTTAATTAAATAGGAAAATGAGGAAATCATGTCGCAGAGACTGAAAAAGAACCAGGAAAGCCCAGGAAGGAAGTAACCCTCTTTGGCTCATTTACTAGAGTGAATAAAATTGGTGGTGATTCACCTAACTTGTTTATATAAATTAATTTGCTGAGACAGATTTTTCTCACAGATAAGAATGGGAATGGTATGGGAAGGTCTTGCTCCAGAGTCAAATGCTGGCAATGTCCTGTGCCCAGAGGAGTGGGGTGGGCTGCCTGGATCAGGTCTCTGGGCTTGGTAATCCCAGAGTACTGGAGCTCGGGTTCTGAAATGCAGATTTAAAACAATCAGAGACCTTGGTGCACGGGCACAGTGCTGAAATAAGTCACTTACTGGCGCCTGAGAGTGGGTTTAAGCTGTCTATATAGACACAGCCCTTGGAATTTGTGTGACAGTAATACCTAGAGAAATCTGCCAGGATTAGATCACTTATATTAGATTTAGTAGATATGCGTGTACAGCCTCCTCTCCCAAAAGATTGTAATGTAAGCAGACAAGTCAAAATAGTGGTGAGAAAAAAGGCTGTAACCTACTCCAGCTTGTAGAAGGCAAACGAGAGCACAGCACGGCTCAGTCACTTGCCCATAGGGACAAAAAAAACCCACCACCATAGCTGAGCTGGGAATGGAACCCAGATTTTCTAAATTCCAGCCCCAGCAAGCACTGGAAGTGCCAGGACAGTTGAGGATGCCAAGCTGATCCTGTGCTGGCACCGATCCTGCTGGTCCCTGCGGCTGTGGGGCTCAGACAGCTCAGGACGAAGGGCCAGCCCCGGCAGGGTGTCAGTACCTGCTCCCAGCAGATGTGTCAGAGCCGGTGCTGTTCTCTGGCAGCCTCACTGTGCCAGCAAGGAGGTGGCACCTCTAGCCATGCTTCTTGGCACGGAGGAGGAACTGCAAGTCCTGGCTCCTCCACAGGCTCCCTGCCTGCAGCAGCTGGAAAAGGAGATATTTGTGAGGGCTAAGGGCAACCATCCCCAACAGGGAGAGAGGCAAGGCTGGGGGATGGTTTGGAGGTATCTGCTACGGTTTGTGCACCAAGCTGCCCTCCATGGGAGCCAATCTCAGCACACTGCTGAAGCAGAGCAGGAGCTCCCCGTCATGGGTGCCCTTTGCACCCCTCGTGCCTCGGCGTTCCAGCCGTGACGGGTGATGGCAGGGGCTCATGAGCCGAGTGCTCTGGTGGGAGCAGCGCTCCTGAGGACTTGCTGGAAGCTGAGATCTGGTGGATTTCCAGGCTCACAGGGAAAGCTTGTGCTTCCACGATTCCTTTCCCCCTCCCAGGGCTCTGGGAGATCACAGGCAATCAGGAGAGTTTTGGCAGGAGGGGAACAGCCATGAATGAGGCAGCGAACAGCCCAGCAGTACCTCCAGCCATAAGGTATCTCTATCAGTCTGAAAGGGACACTGGGGCTTGTCTCAATCATCCTGAAGAACTTTTATTATAGGCCCAGTAAGAGGAGAGGGAGGGATGCAGCTCTGGGAAGCCTTGATTCAGCGGGCTGTTCCCTGGGTCCTCAGTATGCGTGCCCTTTATTTGTCTCCCCTCTGTGAAACAGAGTATTCAGAATTGCCAAATTCTTGAGGTTTTCACCAGCTCTATGGCTGCTTGGAAAGCATGGATTTCTTGGTGGTTTTTCTTCAAGAGGTTCTGAAAAACAAATCCCCCCTTTGTTTTCCTTTCTACTAGAAAGCTGGAAAGCGAGAAGTCTCTGGCTATAATCCACACCAGCTGACATTTTGTGGATAAATTTGGTCCTTCCACTTCTTTTTCCCTGCACACACCTCTTGGAAGAAACCAGGTCATTATAATACAGTTTGTGTGGCACTGAAAAGGGAGAAGAAGCAATAAAATGTGCAGGCGAGTACAGCTGGGCCGACTGTGATCCTCATTCCAAGAGAAGGAAGTGTCCAAGGCCAGGTTGGACAGGGTTTGGACAACATGGTCTAATGGAAGCTGATCCTGCCCACGGCAGGAGGTTGGAACAAGATGATCTTGAAGGTCCCTTCCAATCCAGATATTTCTGTGATTCATATGTATATTTTAATTGATTTGGTTGAATATATATAAATATATATATATATAAAAATATACTTAATTGATATGATTAAGTCTCCAGAGACCTTTCCTTTTTCCTTTTCACCTGCTTTATGAGAAGGCACTTTAGTGAAGGCCTCTTTGGAGAGAATTGCCAGGCAGAAGAATTCAGGTGAACACTGTCCAAACTGAGGTGAGAAAATACATTTGCAGGGAGAGCAGCCAGCAAGGATTAGCAGGCAATGGGGTGGAATGTGAGTGGAGAAATGATTACAGGCTGATAAAGACAGATGTAAGGCATAAACAGCTGAAATTTGACTTAAATATTTATAAGAACCCAGGGGTCTCTTACAAATGTTATGTTTGGGAAGGAGATAGAGTGATTTATAGCTGCTGTTAACGCTGCTCCCTCTGCTTTCATCACTCCATGGTCTGAGCTAACCTGTCCCATAGTCCAGGTGTAACTTAAAGTCACACAAACACTGCACAGCACACAGTGTTGTCCTGGAGGGGACACTGTGTGAGCATCTCTGAGCCCCTCAGCTCCTCTAGCAGAAGATGGAGGAGGGCTGGAGCCCCTCTGCTCTGGAGCCAGGCTGGGAGAGCTGGGGGTGCTCACGTGGAGAAGAGAAGGATCCAGCGAGACCTGAGAGCCCCTTGCAGGGCCTAAAGGGGCTCCAGGAGAGCTGGAGAGGGACTGGGGACAAGGGCCTGGAATGACAGGACAAGGGGAAATAGCTTCCCACTGCCAGAGGGCAGGGCTAGTTGGGATACTGGGAAGGAATTCCTCCCTGTGAGGGTGGGCAGGCCCTGGCACAGGTTGCCCAGAGAAGCTGTGGCTGCCCCAGCTCTGGAAGTGTCCAAGGCCAGGTTGGACGGGGCTTGGAGCAACCTGGGCTAGTGGAAGGTGTCCCTGCCTGGGGCAGGGAGGTTGGAACTGCGTGAGCTTTGAGGCCCCTTTCAACCCAAAGCGTTCTGGCATTCTGTGGGCCCTGTGCTGTGCATCCAGCACTGTGAGTCTGTGCCGTGGGGCTGGGGAGGGGTTACACTGTGTTTCACCGGGAGCCTTGGCTGTGTTTGCTGACAGCACTTCTAGTTTCATTCTGCTGTAACAGCAGGTTCTAGTGGAACACCCACGTGGCTGGAGGTTGGAAAGGTGCCTCCATCCCACCCAAGCCACTCTCCTCTAGTGTGTCCTGCTAAAGCTTAGGTAGCTGTGGTGTGAGGGAACTTACCATGGCTCTTTGCTCCCTGACAGTACAGGGAGAGCCTTCATCCCAGTTCCTGCAAAGACGGCAGGACCCTGAGCATGGAGGTGTGGGGAGCAGAGATGGCACCAGGAGTGGGAACACAGTGGGAACAGGCAGGTTCAGCAGAAAGGAGCAAAGGTGGTGCAGGGCTGGTGGGAGAGACTTGGGGGACAAATAATGGGGAGGATAAGGAAGACAGAACTGAGCTCCTCACACTGGTCACGAAGAGCAGATGGACAAGCACCAGGAGGGGAGATGGGACTGGTGGGGATGAGGACTTGTTCCTTCTTGCAATCCAGTGTCTGTTCACCACACACAGCGTTTGTACTGGCAAACATCACCCCACTGGAGGTGGAACCCCACTGGCAGTAGCTGAGGGCACAAGTTTGTCCCTACCCTTCAGACTGTGTCCCTGCCTGCATGTGGGGTGTGACCTCCAAAGACAAACGCTCCCACTTGCTAAACAGAGAAGAAAGAGTTGCTGCCATTAATTATTAATGAAATCTCACACACAGCATTAGAGACACGGGCAATTCTTTTTGGCAAGTGTAATGAAAAAATTAATTGAATAATCATTCCATGTAAATAGATTTAGATAAGCTTCTCTTCCTTTTTTTTTTTTTTTTTTTCCCTTTCCCTCTTTCTTTCTCCCGCCTCACACTTTCCACTTTTCAGTAGAGAAACATTGTGATATATTGCTTGGAATATTGTTATAATTCAAAGCATCCTGTGGTGAGCAGTGGCTGTACTGGCTGGGGCCACCAAGTCCCTTGGGTCCAGACAGCCTCATTTAGGGGATGCAGAGTAGCATGAGGGAAAAAAAAGGCTGTTAACATTTACTGCTATTAGGAACACTTCAAAAGCAACAAAAATGCTTGATTTATAGGGTGTTGTTTTGTTAATGGCTTAGAGGGCCTGATCCTGTTCATGTCTGTGAGTACTTCCAGTTTTAAGGGAGTTGTTGCCTGGTGGGTGTCCCTGGGAGCCCACGGGGACCTTGTCCAGGTCCCGTCTGTGTTTGGGACCATGTGGCTGTGGAACAAGCCCCTGCCCTGCTGCAGTGGCCTGGTGGTTGAGAGATGCTGCTCTTGCCATCACTGTTCTGAAGGTGCTTAGGTGCCCGTCAACTTCCTGCTTTAAACATTTGTGTTGGAGTGGGAGAAAGCACAACAATCCTTCCAAATTTTCTTTTCTCTTTTGCATTTAGGGAGTTTTTAACATTTCCTGAGGAGTGAGCCTTTATGTGACCCTTGGGCAGGGTTGGACATCCCTGTAAGTTCCCTGGGGCTGCACTGCCAAGAGCTGTGGGAGAGATCTGCAGCAGCCAGGCGCAGTGCACCCCTTCTCAGCAACCCCAGACACAGGCAGGACCAAACCACTTATTTCCTCCCAAATGCCGGAGCCTGGGGCTTTGCTGTCTCCTGTGAAACCAGTGAAAAAACCTCTTGTTGTTACTCTGGTTCCCACGTCCCATTGGAAGCACTCTGGCTTTTTCTCCCTTCTGTATTTCAGTGAAAAATACTTTCCATTAAATTTTATCTTGGAAAATCTTCTTTGGGATTTCCAGCTCTCACTCCCTAACATGGAATATTTATAAAGACAGAAACCATTTTTGCCTCTATCCATGAAACTTCCCAATTCTCATTACTCTGCAAACTGGCATAACTTTGAGGAAGAACCAAGAAAAAATATCTTTTCATAGGAATTTCTTATGGATTTTAAAATTAACAATCAAAAATACACACCAAAATAACCACCTTTCCCCCCTCCTCTCTAGGGTCCTGAGTGCTCACAGATGCCCAGCAGCATCTCAGCAGGACCACAGGGAAGAGATTCAGGACTAGATTGTGGTGAGCCTGTTCAACATCAGCATGGGTTCAGCAGGACACATCCACTTCCTGCATTTTGAAGCTTAAAATGGCCAAACTCCTCGAGCTGTGATCAGCCCCATATTAAAGATGATGTAGACAAATTTTAACTCTAACTCTGCTGACTTTGCAGGAGTCACAGTGTGATAGCATTCCCTGAATACATCTTACAGTTTGACCATATGTCTTTTTCAGGTCCCTCTCTCACCTGACAGTGAATTTTCATCTTTCTCATTGTTCCCTGCAGTTACAATTATGTTCAAACAGAGTCTTATCATTAAATCTACCTACACTGAACCAGGCAGTTGCCTGCTCTTATGCTTTTTTGCACTTACTCAGCTGCCACATCACTCTGTCTTTAAACCAAAGCAAAAAGAGAGAGAAATACAACTTACCTGTTGAAATGAAGCAAGTGCCTTGTTGCTGCTTGCCATGCCTGGAGTTTCCATGAGTTTCCGCACTTGAAGTTTCTGAGTTTCCGAGTTTCTTTTGCTTTAAATGACATCTGAGTGTGGAACTGCCCCCTAAAATGACATGAGCCTAACTTATTGCCATCTTGGGATCTAACCAAGCCGAATTTTGTGGGCCATGGACCCAAGGCAGCTCAGTGGGGTGTCAGAGATGAGAAACAGGAGCTGGCTCTTTCTCAGTCTTGGCTTACAGGTCTGCCTAAATATCTGTAACTCTTCTCTGGCGTACATACTTCAGTTGCCAGATATGTGTACAATTGAAATGTTCATAACGTGTGTCAAACTGAAACAACGGAGGTGGGACCTCGTTTGCAGAACACATCCCCACCCCTGCCCCCCCTGCCCATCTGCTGAGCTGTGAGGGAGTTGCTTTGGGAGTTAGAGCAGACCTGTAGCTCAGTGGGAGTCAGGGAGCAGTTGCCATTTCCCTAAAACTCCCCCTGCTCAGCCATTTTATAACTTGGATCTTCTAGTTCACAGTGGGAGAAGCTCAGTGCATAATTGTCTGGTGTGATTCAGTCTAAAATCAGCAAAACTTAGTTCCTGTAGGGTTTTATCTCCCACCTTCAAATATCCCTGGTGTTACTGAGGCCCTCTCAGGCTCGTTACCTGCTGGGGTTTGGCTCCAATGCCTGTGGAAAGGGGTAAAACTCCCACTGCAAAACCACCTTTTCTTCTGGGGCTGGTGCTCAGCAGAGTCCAGGCATGATCCCCTTCTCGCAACAAAGTCTTGGGACTAATTTGTTCCAATTAAACCAGTAACTCCAGAAGAAACACACCAGTATAAAACAGGGTCAAAGGCGAGATGACAGTCTGCTCCCAGAGACACCGCTGTTCTTTTTCTGCTGTTGTTTTATTGCCCTCTCATATAAATCAGGTCTTTCATGGGTTTTAAGGCCTGGTTCCATGTGGCTACCCTCTGCTAGAGTGTCCATTATCAGGTTTCAGGGCTCTGTTTAAACCTTTAATTAAAATAGGAATGAGTAATCTATAAACAATGTAACATTGGTCTTTTTATTTTTTCTTTCTTTTTCTTTCTTTTCCCCTCCCTTCCCCTCCTCCCTGCAAAAAAGCCAGCTGAGCCTAACCCTAGTTCTTCTGTATGGCCCTGCAGCCAGGCAGCACTGCTCTTACTGGGTTTATAATTTGGTGACCTGTAGCTTGAGACAGCCCAGGTCTCCCAGGATGTGTGAGGGAGGGCTGAGCTTGACACACCCACAGGAGATTGATGCCTTTGAGACTCGAGTCTTGCATCTCCCTAGGAAAAGATTGTGGGGAAGGGGCATTCTGTGGGGAAAGGGAAGGCTTTAAGGGCTGTCTGCTGGCAAAGCCTTTATCTCATGGTAGGGGTGACCCTCACCATGCTGGTGTCGTTCCTACCTACCTCATCTTTGTAAAAGGTCCTCATGGACAATACCCCAAATCCAGGCAGTCTTTCCAAGAGCACTCAGCTCCTGCCTGTGCTGCCAGAGAGAGCTTTGGAAAGAGGTTATTGAAACCATCATCACCTGGATGTCACTAGGAGGACTTGGGGGTTGTTCTAACATCCAGGTTTCAAATGGTCAGAGTCCTGCAAAATGAGCTCAATGTCTTGTTCAAAAATACCAGAGAGAGGATTATATCCACATCTTTTTAGGAATCTGGCCTGGGTGAATTTTGCTTTCTCCCAGAGCTGCCAGTCCTCAAGCTGATCTGTAGCAAACATGATGTCTCTAAGTGCATGTTGCTAAATAGTTTTCTTGAGTCTCTGTGTTTCTGTTATCTCTGTCATAAAATAAGTATATTAACCGATCTCATGAGACTGCACTGTAGAAGATTGATTAAAATCTTCACATAAAAAGCACTGGACTCACACAAAGTGTTTCTGTGAAGATAGTAAGAGCCAGGTCCTTACCTTACTCTTTTGCTTTGTTAGAGTCAGTGGATTTGTCACTCAAAAAAACCCAAAACCAACCCCCCCCCAAAAAAAATGTTGAGTCAGAGGTGAGCATGAGAAGTTCCCTGGTGTAAGCGGGGGCTGCTCCCCTCCCTGGTCCTTCCCAGTGCCCAAAGCTTGTGCCATGAGCCACTCACCTTCCCAGGAGCCCGCAAGGTGAGGCAGAGGATGCTGCAGCTGGATTGCCACATCATTTTCCCAAGGTTGCTTATTTATCAGACATCTGCCTCTGGTATAATTAGTGTCACCCTCTGCCTGTGCTCCTGCAGAGGAATGGGCTCTGTCATGTGCTGGGCAAGCTGTGAGTTGAAAGTCTCAGCACATGGGAGTGAATAACGAAACAAGTGGGTCCCTCTTCCCCTCTCTGGGGGGCTCTGTGGGGGATGCTGAGTTCCGTGGGCAGCTCTGTGCCCAAACATGTTGCTGTTATTGTCTTCTCATGGGAGTCTCCCAAAGGCAATTGACAGTTCATGGTGGGAGATGCTGCTTGGAGAGAAATGCAGAAAAAGTCCATCTCAGTAAGGATGAGGAGGGCCTTGGATCATTTTGCATTGACTCTGCTGTAGCTCCTGTCATTTCCAGAGTCCCTCCAGCTCTGCAGCCCTCTGTGATTTTGTGTAGAATCATAGAATCACAGAATCAGATGGGTTGGAAAGGACCTCTGAGATCATCAGATTCAACCCTTGATCCACTACCACCACAGTTACTAGACTGTGGCACTCAGTGCCACATCCAGTCTCTTCTTAAACACCTCCAGGGCCAGAGAATCCACCCCCTCCCTGGGCAGTCCCTTCCAAAGCCTGATTACCCTCTCTGTAAAGAATTTCTTCCTGATATCCAACCCAGACCTCCCCTGGCACAGCTGAAGACCAAGCCCTCTTGTCTTACTTAGAGCTGCCTGGGAGAAGAGACCAACCCCCACCTGGCTACAACCTTCTGGCAGGGAGTGATGAGGTCTTCCCTGAACCTCCTCTTCTCCAGGCTAAAAGAAACCAGGAAAAGCTCAGTACACAGATGTGAAATGTTGGTACCAGAGATGTGGGAAACCTGAGCTGCTGCTGCTGTTGGCCATGGCCGAGTAACAGTGCTGTGGGTGCTGAACTGCCAGTGGCAGGAGGTGCTGCAGAGCTCATGGCCCTACAGCCTGATCCCCGGGAGTGGAACATGAGAGACAGGTGGCTGTGGTGGTGCTGGCAGTGGGTGAAGTTCAGACCATCTTTATGAACTCAGAGACAGGTGAGGGAGAAGTGAAAACACCAAAGATGTGATTGCCTGGTGCATCCCTGTCTCCTCTCTGTGCTTTGGTTTGTAGTTGTTAGTAGCTCTGTACTGAATTTGGCAGAACTTTCCACATCCACCTCCGCAGGGTCAGTTGTGCAGTTTGGCAACTCATTTTCTGTTTTCCTTTGGGAATTTGCATTTGGTCTTAGGGCTCCCCAGGGTCTGTAATTCTTTGCAGGATGGGAGGGCAGTTGGTATCTTGCCAGCACAGCACACAGAACTCTCACTGGTGTCCCTGGGCAGAGCTGCCAGAGCAGCAGGAGGGCAATGCAGACATGTGGCTTGGAGGTGTCTGCGGGGAGGAGGGACACAATATTTCAGCTCCACTGATTCCTGGAGGGCCATCTCCCTGACACTGATGGGAGAGGTTTAGCTTCAAATTAATCCAGGCTTCGAATCAATGGGGTAAGATCAATGAGTTCAGGATAAACCATCCTGTAACAGCTACAAGCTGGTTCCCTGCACGACAAGATGAGCTTGCTTCAGCTGCTGGAGATGCGAGAGTATGTGAAACTCTGTGGATTTGGGGATGGACATGGTGGGATGCCCATAAGTCTGGCGTGTAGAGGCAGATCAGAGCTCTCACAGATGGGGCAGGCTGGTTTTCACAGTCATAGAATGAGCTGGGTTGGAAGGGACCTTAAAGACCATCTAGTTCCACCTCCCCTCTGCCATGGGCAGGGACACCTTCCACTAGACCTGGTTTCTCCAAGTCTCATCCAATCTGGACACTTGGACACTTCCAGGGGTGTGTTCCTGTTTTGCATGGGGACTCGTGCTGAGGCTTGGCAGTTTGGCACTGGGTGCCCAAGAGCAGATCCACAGTGTGAATGTCCTTCCTAGACGTATTTCTGTGGATATGGGAGAAGGACCAACCCAGCTTATTACTGGGGATTAGAGCTATTAATGTAGGTTGCCATGGTGAGTAATTAAAATCTTCCCAATCCTGCACCACAGCAGGTGCCCTGCACAGCAGATGTTGTGCACACCACAGGCACAGGAGCAGCTTTTGTGCACAGGAGAAACCCATGACTTGGTTTCATCTCTAGTTGTCTTGGTCGATGAAACAGTCCCTGGCTTGAGCTTAAATAATGCTTTTAATGCTGTTTTGCACAACACGGAGGAGCTGCAGGGTACAGATTGTAATCCATGGATGCTTACTGTCTTTGAGAATGTCTTGTATTGTTCATAACTGTTGTAAAATGCATCAGATAATTGCATTACAGAAATAAAACCTCTGAGGATGGCTGTGTGCCTTGTCTGGTACCAAGTAGAGATCAGGAGCTGCCAGTTCTGCAGCATAGCCTCAGTTACCTGAGTAGGTGTTTAACACAGCTCCCAGATCTTGCAGACTTTCAGCCTCAGTGCTGGGTCTCCCCTGTGACACTGGAGCGTAAATTGTACTAAGATTTCCTTCCTTTGCTTTGGGATGTCTGTGGGAATCCCTGTGATGAGAGGCATTGAGGTCAGAGCTCTGTGTGCTGGAGCACAGATCTGTTCTTGGATCCATGGATACAGGGCATCCGGCCAACCCAGAGCTGAAAGATGATCAGTTCATCCCCAAATGGAAAACACAAGGTCTGTCATGTCCCAGTTCTGGCTTTACTGTGACTTACCAGAGTGCTTCTTGCTGGGATTCTCCATTTCAGCCCTGAGGAAAAAAAAACAAAAACAAAAACAAAACCAGCATCTGACTTTGCTTTTATTCCTCCCTGGATTTTTGCAGTGCCTCTATTATAATTGTTTAAAGGGGTTAGGAGGAACCATGGACAATTGCTCCTGTGCTTCTCAAAGGAAATCTTTGTACTGAAAGTTGTGCAACCTCTCCTCTGTCGTTGTTCCTCTCTGAAAAGCAGGTTGTGAGCCCAGCTTTGGTCAGAAAGCTGGGGATCCACATCCAGTGAGTTGGTCACTGGTGCAGCAGCTGGCAATCCCAAAATGTAGAGAGGAGGGAACTGGTGGGACCAAAGGGAGAAAACCACTGTCCCATCACCCCAGTGCACCCCTCATGCTGGGCTGTGGCTGGGGCGAGTCCTTCCAAGGGGTCAATTGTCCACAGAACAAAAGCAAAGCAGGAGTAAAGTGCAATGATCATGTGAGGGAAGAGAAACTTGAGAAGTACACCACAGGTTCACTTAACTCCTGCTTGGTCGATAAGCTGCTTATTGAAACGCATTATTCTTCTGTTCCTGATTCCCAGAAGTGCCTGAGCTGCCTGGAAGGCCATAACCAAACGGGCTGTGTCCTCGGCTGCCATTGATTTTAATGGAGGAAGACAGAGCCCTGTGTAATAAAGTGTAAATGATGATCCTCCCAAAATGAATAGCACAATGGTATGACAAAAGTGGTGATTATCATGGAGTTATTTCATATTCTTGTCTTTGCACACTCCGTGTTTGGCTGGCTCCTTGGCAGCCTTTTCCCCTTGCATGGCTGTGGTGCTAATTCAGGGCTATAACCAAAGCAACTGCGCTGGAAGGTGGGCTGATCCCCACCCAGAGGGAAAAAAAATAATTGAATTTTTGTTTCAGTACTCTGATATCCTGCTACTTAGACTATTTGCAGCTTAAGAGCAGGTATTTCTTTTTTCACTCAGTTATTTAAAACAAGAGCTCCTGTTAAAGCAACGTAAAATACAGATTTCTTTTGAATTTACAGGCTAAACAAAACATAATGCTTTGGATGAACATTTTTTTTCTCCCCTGAGTGAATAGAAAAAAAGTTAGAGTTACCAAAATGCCTCATTCAATGACAAATTACGTGTTTTGGTTTGGGGAATGGAAGGTAACAGCAGTGAGAACATCGATGCTTTTAAGTTAAATTCAGGTGAATATAAAAGAAGAACAACTAAAAACATTGTGCTTAGAAAATATTTGAACTGAGCAGTGGGCCTAAGGGTGATTTTCCTGTTGGCGTAAATTTTTTGATTTCAACATTACCAAACTTAGTTTTCTTTTTGCAAATAGATACTTTACCCAAGAGAATTTGCATGGCCTTAGCAATAACATAACAAATGCTAAAATGTAGTTTTAAAAACCAATGTCACTTTTCAAAAGTAAGATCTCAAGTATATATCAGTTATATCTAAGACCAGATGAGTTCTATTTTCAAGGATAGTCGTGGCTCTTTTATTTTGACATTTATTTCAAAATGAGCTTGAATAGAAAGAATAGAAAGATATATGCCTAATTCAGCCTAATGCAGCAGCAGAAAAAGAAAAGGATTGTTCTAACTCAGTAGTTCCTGTAGCCCAGCCTATGGCTGCTATTTGCCAGAGAGCTGTAGAATGGGCTGTGAAGCAAGGAAAATGTGCCCAGAGGAGGCCATGAAGATGTTCCAAGAGCTGGAGCCCCTCTGCTGTGGAGACAGGCTGGGAGAGCTGGGGGCATTCAGCCTGGAGAAGAGAAAGCTCCAGGGAGACCTCAGTGTGTCCTTTCAGTACTTAAAGGTGACTCATAAAAAATCAGGGAGGGGGACTTCTTACAAGGGTAGATAGTGACATGACAAGGGGGAAGGGTTTTAAACTAAAAGAGAAGAGATTTAAATTAGATATTAGAAAGAAATTGTTCCCTGTGAGGGTGGGGACGCCCTGGCACAGGTTGCCCAGAGAAGCTGTGGCTGCCCCATCCCTGGCAGTGTTCAAGGCCAGGTTGGACAGGACTTGGAGCAACCTGGGCTAGTGGAAGGTGTCCCTGAACCTTCAAGGCAGAGGGAGAGAACAAGATGATCTTCAAGATCCCTTCAAACCCAAACCATTCTGTGATTCTGTGATGCTGGATGTGGTGTTTGTCCCACTCCAGCTCTGTCTGGGCACTGGGGATGGCACTGCCTGCCCTGCCTGCAGCAGCTCCTGCACGGACAGCCACCACCATCAATCTGACCTGGCTTTTTAGCACCCTATTGATCACAGCCCGAGGGCAGGACCTCCTGTCAAAGGGCAGCCCTGAGACCATCACAACAGCGGCTTTTTTTTCCACATTACTGTATTAAGGCAGAAGCTGATGCCAGTAACCCCCATCCTTACATCCTTCCTGGATGTTTGCTCAGCCTCTTGCTTCCCCAGCCATTTAATCAGCTATGCCATGTCCACACGAGCTGGGAGAGCTAGGACTTGACTCTCTTCCCAAAGATTCTTCTTAAAAACCATTGCACAATGCTGGTCCTTTGCCAGAGCTGATGGATACAACCTCCTGGTTTACAGGAAATTCAGTGAGATAGAGTGGACACAGAATGAGGAATGGCAGAGCAGGGACTTGAGTGCCTGTCACTGCCTGCAGCAGCACTGAGAGTGCCTCAACTCTCCTCACCCACACCAGCCCCCAGACTCCCAGCTGGCTTAAATGGGAAGACCAGTGTCGGGAGGTCTCAGCTTCTGGCGCTGCGCTGTTTGGGTGGGTATCCCAGGCAGGAGGGGAAGGTCACAGCTCTGTCCCCTCCTTGTGCCCACTGGCGTTTCCAAAAGCAGTTGTATGACCTGAGATCGCAGTGGTGTTGGGGGCATTGAATGTGTTTTGATTTCTGCCTGCCAGAGATCTCTGGGCACAACCATCTCTTGGAGAGCTTTGGACAGTCCATCCTGTGTTTATAAACTGTTTAGCAGAGTTTAAAGCCATGTGAGGGTACAGGGCTAACCCAAAGTCCAGCCAAAGCTGGGAAGCACCATGAATGGCTCTAGGGCCATGGCCCTCCCCCCTCATATTGCTTTGGGGGCATTTTCTTATTGTTGTTTGTAGATTTTTAGAGCTGCTGTGGGGTCCATCACCCTGAGAAGCTCCAGGGCAGGAGAGCACACATGCAGCTTATTTTTAGCAAGAGCTGGACATCCACAGTCCCTCCTCCTCCTGCTCCCAACAAGGACTCTGGAGCTGATGATCAAACATCATGCAACCTCTTAGTTCACGTCGGTTTCTAAATTCCTGGAAGCCCTTCAGGCTTTCTTCTTTTAGAAATGCCACCAATCAGGTGATATTTTGCCATCCTAAAACCTCACCCCGTCACAGACAAGCTGGCATGAGCTGAGAACAAGGTGTCAGCTGAAAAAAGACAGGTGGGAGTGTGAGCAGGTAAAGAGGCTGAGCAAAATCCTGGTGAACTGAACTCTTTTTCTCCTCTCTGTTTCTCTCCAGGTTTGTGTCCCACCACCCCCACCTTCCTGGAGACTGGTGTCACCCACAATAGCTTAGTTTTGAAAAGAAGATGGAGAGGTAAAGGAGAGAAGGTATAATTATGGGTAGAATCTGGGAATTTTTTTAATCAGATTGTGACACTGTCGAATGCTTTCTGTGCAAAGTATACTGTCGAAAAGGCAGTGATTGTGCCTTTCCCACCACCATTATCAAAGCTCCAGTCACTCAAATCCTCCCTGTTATTAAATGCTGCTCTGCAAGTCTGCATTGTGAAGCTGAAGGATATAATCACAGGTGCCAGACATGGGGAGAGAGCTGATCCAAAGGTGTGAAAAAAAGAAAACACAAAGATGAGCTGAATAAAAACACATAAATGAGGTGTAAAAAATCAGATTGCAGGGGGCAGAGAAGGCAAGAGTAAAATGAAGCAGAAAAATAGTCCATTACTTAGGCTTCTTCCCCCTCTTTTGTTAATACGAAAGAAGCTGGACAAATGCAAGCCAGTGCACTGGTGTGTTTGTCACTGCTTGTCAGCCCTGCCTGAGACATGCAGAGCTTGAGGGGATTCAGGCACTCCTTGGCTGCTGCCCTCTGTGTCCCAGGGCCCTTGGCCCCAGAACAGGGATGTGAGGGGTGCAGAGCCCCTGCCAGCCCAGCACTCTGGTGCCCCACAAGCGGCTGCATCCACGGTGGCTTCGGCAAAGCCTGGCACGAGGAGCATCCACTGGAATGGTTGGTGTGGTGTCCGTGGGATTGGGGTGACCAGGCAGCAAAGGAATTAGGAATTGTGTCCAAGTGTTTGAAATTTAAAATAATTAACACAGGCTCTTGATAGAATATTTCAAATTTTTCCTGCCAGAGCAAATGAAAGCTCAATCAGAGCTTCTGTTTCATGGCTGCACACTGCCTTTGATGATATAAAATCATGTTGTGGTTGTGGAGCCAGAAAATCCTCTGCAAACTAACTTCAGCTGCTCTGGTCCAGGGGTGTCAAGCGGGAAGGGTTTGCCACCACCAGGCTTTATGTTTCAGGGTGTTTTCAGTCTCAATCCTTGTTGAAGGGGACACTTTCCTGCAGAAAATTTCCATTTTGGTAATCTTGCATTTTTAGAAAACTTTCAAGCAGCATTAGCTCTGTCCTTTGAAGACAGCTCTGAGAAACCCAATCACCTTGATTTCCTTTAGATGTGGATATCTCCAGCTGATCACTCCCATGTCCCTCTGCGCTGCCTTTGTTCATTTTACAAAAACCTCTTGTCTTTTACCCAAGAGCTTGACCACAGCAAAACTGGAACCAGCATCCCTGCACATGTCCAGCCTTGTGTGGAGCCTCCCCCAGCATAAGAGTACTTACTTTAGCTTAGGCTAAGCCTGTTTGTAGTCGATGTCAATTAGGACAAAACCGATAGAAGTGCATCACACAGCTGTTCTGCGATAGGTTTGCAAAATCCTTTGAAAATGACACTCTGAGATCAGCTGGTGTGACTCTGAACAGAGAAAGCTGCCTAACTTTTTGTCTGGCTTATAGAAACATCCCCAGGTAGAAGATCTATTAACGGGCAAAGCAATAGGTCACCTTTTCCGTGCATAAATTGCCAATAGGACATTAATGGAGCTCACGAGACCAACCAGCCCGTTTGCCTGGCAGGGATAAGGATGCAGTCATGCTTAGAACGTAGAAAACATACATGTTTTTTATTTTTTTTTTTTTTGCTCTGCCCCAAGGGACCTTGAAATTTTGGCCTATTGAGGTCAATCAGTTTGGGGTTTTTTTCTGGATTTTATCCTGACTCTTCTCAGAGGTAAAGCGAGCTCATAGAAGGATGTGTGGTGTCACGAGAGGAATTTCAGAGTAATGTTTGCTGGCCTGTTTTATGCATGAGGATAGGTGAAATAATCATACACCTTTCTTCCACCCTAACCCTAACCCTGGTAGCCACCAGTCCACCCTTTCTTGCAAACATTTTTCTTTTTGTCACTCAGAATACCAGGGGGTCAGAGCATCACTTGCAAACTGAGCAGTACATGCATTGGGTGAGGCTAATTTTGAACATGGCAGGTCATCTCTCAAGCTAGCATGACCTTGATTCAAATTCCACTATATTTCAATTTTTATGGATTTTCAGTGCCTCTTTTCTGAATGGGAACCTCTGAAATTATATCCTGTGAGGTGGTATAGATCTGTTTGCTGGCAAGGTTATCACAAAGGCAGGCAGGACAGTTTGCCATTACAAAGCTTCCAAGGTCTGTGAAATACTGACGCTCCAGACACGCATCATTGGTGTTTAGGGTCAAGTTTTCGACCTGACCCTCAGACCAGCTGAAATATGCAACTTTATTATCCTATACTGGCTCTGTCATTGAGGAGAGCGATGCGTGAATGCCCACCAGCCCTCGCACAGAGAGCTGCCATGCAGGACGAGAAGCCCTGCCCAAGACAGTGTTTCAAGGACACACTACAGACTTACCTGTCCATGTACAATTTGCCACCAGTTTTCTGCCCTCAGCTGCAGAGAGGCAGCCATGGACTCAGTGCAGGAGAGGACGGGTGTTCTGGCTCAGAAACCAGGTGCCAAAATGATTGATTTTTTTTTTTTATTCAGTTCCAAAATATGTTGCTTTGGAGGCATTTTCTTGATGTTATTTGCAGAATCAGAAGGTTGGCTGATGAGGTGAGAATTGTCCAGCTAGTGCTGGCTTGGCAAGATTTACCTGACGTTCTGGGACAGAACAGCCAGGGGAATCAGCAGTGTTGACATTTGTTGGTGGGTATCTACGGCCACATGGTTAAAGCACCTGGCAGAGCTCTGGGTATAACCAGGGAGAAAAATAAGGTGGAGTTTTTCTTTGGGTGCAGACTTCTGCTATTTAAAACTGAAATCTTACTTTGCTACAAGCAATATTGAATCCATTTCAGATCTTTCAGTCTGACTGTCCAGTGGAGAGCAGAAATTTTGTGCAAGGAACTTTTTTATCCCAGGTTGTTCATGCTCATATACAGATGACAGAAGCAGGCAAGACTTATACATTTCCTTTCAGGTGTTTACAGCTGCATATTTCAATGAGAAAGCTCTTCACCAGCTGTAAAAAGAACAATCAAACAGTGTAGCAAGGGGCTGATTGCTGCTCCATGGGGAACTGCTGCACACATTATAGACTATCTGCCTCACACAATAATGACAGACAAGTAGATGACCTTTCTATGCTAATGATTTGGCTCCTCAATGAATTCATCCTATGTGATACAGGCAACTTGTCTTTACTCAGTGATGGATCATGTCATGGGATCCCAGAGCTTTCATGTGTTAGTTAATGTTCTGTCAACACGAGCCCCTGAGAGATTGTCCCAGATGTCCTGGATGACAATTAAGCTCTCTTGAATAAAAGAGATGGTGCCGAGCAAGTCCCCAGGAGCTGACGTACTTCCTGCAACAACTGATCACATCCCAGTGGAGGTGCTTCCTCTGTCTGCTGCCTGACCTGCTGCTCAGAGCACGGAGCTCGAGGCAATAGCAGGGTTAAAAAATCTACACTAAAATGAACTGGAAAATATTGATCCAATTTAAAGCTGCATTAAAAATGCCCAAATCGTTGCATCCTAGCATTAACTAATTTTTAAATATCTAATGGTTTTATCTGCTCTGCTGCACTTCATAATGACAAGTAAATGTGTTAGTAGTGCACACAGCTCCTCCGTTGCAGATCTTTTGATACAGACCCTGTACTTGCCCTATCTCACACATCACAGCTCTGCAATGAAGTGCACTCTGAGAGAGTGGGAATGGGATGCACAGATTATTCCAACAGGATTTGGGTGCCCAGCATCGTGCCTGTCCTGCCCAAGGGCCGCTGCACACCAGGGCAACACTCCACATCTCTCTAAATAGAAGCCAATTTAAAGCAATTGAGCTTCAGCACAGATATTACAGATTACACTGGTGTTTACATAGGAATTGAAGATGAAAATCAGAAAGAGGGTGGTAGAAGACATGATAAGAAATGTTAGATGTGTTAAGACTTTCAACCTGGAATGTAATTCTTTTGCAAATGCTGCAGAGAAACCTTGTGTTTAAAACCCACAGGGGAGGCTCCATCACCACCATGTTCATGGAAGAAACTGGTGTCACCACTTTTCTCCCCACAGGCAGGACTTCTGATACACCTTTGGACCTGTGAGCCAAAGCAGCAGACACATTGCCCCATTTTAAATCAGTGCAGTCCTGCAAACTGCTTTCACTCAGCTCAGTTCTGCATTTTTTTAATACATCTTTCTGCGGTTTGTGGTTTTTTTAGAGGGCTCATTTGCTTTGGGAAATGCTAAACCTTGCCTTGACTTCACAAAATCCCAGGTTGGAAGGGACCTCAGGGATCTTCTGGTTCAACCTCTCTTGGCAAAAGCACAGTCTAGATGAGATGGCCCAGCATCCTGTCCAGCTAAATCTTAGAAGCATCCAACCTCTTCCCTGAGGAGACTGTTTCAGTGGCTGATTGTTCTCATTGTGAAAATTTTTCTTTATGTGTCCAACTGGAATCTCCTCAGGAGTATCTTGTACCCATTGCCCACTGTACTACCCTGATCTTTTCCATATGACTCCTTGTAAAAACAAAATCTTCATCTTCTTTATAGCCACACTTTAAATACTGGGACATGGTGATAAGGTCTCCCCTCACCCTCCTTTTCTTGGGCTGAACAACCCCAGCTCCTCCCTTTCCTCATATGGCATCTTTCCCTTCCTTGGATCATCTTTGTGGCTTTTTTCTGGACCCTCTGCAGCCTGTCCACATATTTTTTCCACAGAGGGGACCAAAAGTAAGCACAGTATTCCAGGTGTGGCTTGGGAACCACTGAGTAGAGTGAGATAATGGCTGCTCTATCTTGATAGTGATGCCCTTACTGATGCAGCCCAGCATCCTGTTGACTTTTTATGGAGCTATTTACCACAACCCTTTGAGTGCAGGACTTGCTGACTGTGGCAAGTTGGTGTTGATCAAACCATGTCTCTGTTTCCAATAACAAGAGCCTGTAATTCTCCTGAAATCACTAACAAACATAGATGCCAAAGGGGTGAGATCATTTATCATCATGCGCCATCCAACCAAATCACGAATTCTTAAGGAATCACAGGCACTTCAGCAGTAAAAAGCCTTAATTTGGTGGGCACCTACCAATCCTTGCTACCAGTCCTCAGGGGAGTTTTGGGGTTTTGATCTCATGGAAAATAAAACTGCTTCTTACATCATGTCCTCTGCATTGATGGAGCATGTCAACCTGGTCTGGGCTGGCTGATCGGGTGCCTGAGACGTGTTGAGGGACCTCCACTCTTGTAACTCCTTTATGCTCCTTGACTCACTTCTGCAGACAAACAGCGGTTCTCAGGCTGCTCTTGAGCCATCCTTATAATCACATTCACAGTTTTTTCACGGAATCCTAGAGCCTCCCAATTTTCCATAGTTCCCTAGAGCAGACCCTTACAACCCGTCCCTGCCTCACTTAGTGGCTTCTCTAGTCTTGACCTCCCACACTGAACCCTGCTGTATTGCCCTGTTTCTGGCTACCCAGGTTTCATTCTGGCTTTCCAAATTCCTGCCCATCTCCACCTTCCTGCCCCACAGCAAGTCCCGTGGTGTCCTCTGGGGTTGGTGTCATGGGGAAAATGGAGTCCTTTGCCGATCTCCACAAGGAGAATGTGGGGTTGGTTGTGCTGACATCCTGCCTGTAATGTGCTCCCCTCACACTGCATTTTGGAGAGGTTGTAATGAGATCTGTCCCACTCTGCTCTACAGTATATATTTTTATCTGAGTGAATATAGAGAACAGACATTTTAACTGCATAAAGGTGTCACAGTGAGGTTCGGGCCCTGATGTAAGACATTATCTCCTCTGATGACTGCAGGCAGCACCAGGCTGTGCACAGAAAAGGCTGTTAATTGGTATGGGGCAGGGGCTTGCCAAAATGAGACACACTCACCTGATGCAGGCTGGAAACCTGGCCCAGGCATGGACTGAGGTGATGCTGTGATGGGATTCCTCCTGCAGCCAAACTACAAAATCCAGTGACTTGGTTTTACTTCCATTTGGCAGATTTAAATGAAGCACTAGGAAAAGTTTCTTACGATGGGCATAGCTTGCCCAGAGAGGTGGTGGATGTCCCATCCCTGGAGACAATGCAAGGTCAGGCTGGATGGGGCTCTGAGTTTACTGCTTCAGGTTTTGTTTAGAGCTCATCCAAACAGTGGTGGGAAGGGTGGATAAGTGTTCCTCAAGGCTCAGTGTCCTCAGCTCAAAGCTGAAAGTCTTCATTGTTAAAAAGTATTGTCATTAAAACAGGAAAATGTAGTCATTGGGTTTTCTGAATAACAGATTCATCTGGTCTGTAAGAACTGAAATTACTAAAAATGCCAGAAAAGTTTTCAAGGTTTTTTCCCCATAAATTAGTGGAGAATATTTTAAAAATTAAGGAAGTAATGTATTATGTTGACAATTTCATTTGTTTAAAAAATCATTTCAGTCCCCATAAAACCCTACTCGCTTTGTAGAGGGATGTGACATGCAAAATCTTTATCACCCTCCATAATTTTTTGCAGCCCTGGTTGTGTTGTCAGTGTGGGCCCAGGAGTGAAGAATATTAAGAGTGCTTTCATTTCAGATTTGGGACACAACAGAAGAGCTTCTGTCCCCAAATGCTTCTCTACTCCCTCCAGCTCTAGTAAGAGGTCTTTAAAAAAAGAGCTTCCCTTTCTGATGGACATTGTGGCATTTTCTAAATGATGCTGCACCTGTTAAACTGAGGGTGTGATGTTTTAAACCAACTAGTTCAACTTGTGGAGGAAACCATGCCCTTATTTCTCTCTGAAATAGCTTGTTTTCATTAAATTAAGACTAAATCCCTATTAATATATTTATTAAAGGTCCTGACTGCCTGTATAACCCAAGCCAAGTCCCTTCAGCCAGCTTCCCCATGAAGCTTAGTGGGAACAGCTGCTGGGCTGGGCAGGGGTTAATCCACCTCATCCCTAAACTTGTCTGAAACTTGTTTGACCTGGTGTCATTTCCAGTCTCTCATTCCCTGTTTTGCCTCTCTCTGATTATCCTCTGAGTGTCAGGGTGAAGGTTCCCATGGGGCAGCACCAGTAGTGCCTGGAGCTAGCTGTGTTGTCATCACACGGCAGAGCCTTCAACAGGAGCTCAGAGCTACTGGGGTGGGAATGGGGGCACAGCAACTTCTGGATCTGCCAAGAGAAGACCCTACAGAAGACATGATCTCTCTTAAAACAGCAGGAATAAGCTAAGGCGATGCCTGGGGCAGGTTTCTCTTTTGGGAGGCACCCCAAAGCTTGGTTCTTGCTTCTGTAGCACATCCAGGGAAGTTAGAATTCCCCTCCTTTTTTACTTCTAGTATTTTATAAAGGGTTTCAAATAGTTATCCCTTCACTCTCCAAGATGTGTCATCCCCTTGCAGGGGAGCTCAGGCTGTGACGAGTTTCCAGCAGCCTGTGTTTGGATATCAAATACTGACTTGTTTCCCTGGAGAATAAATTGGATTTGATGGCTGCGGTCCTGGTGTAATGGGTGAAAAACCACTCCAGGCAAAGTAATTATTGCAAATATTTCTTGTTTGTGTTACAGCACAGCTATTGTGTTTCACAGCCAGGTGTCAGAGAGGGTGAGCTTTACAGGAATAACGGGGCGCTGGTCTCCGGGTTTGTTATTAATTAACCATTCCTTGTAATGCCTCTTGGAGCTCAGTGAGCGCTTTCAGGAATGAGGGAGCTGCAGGAATAATATTCACGTGTCTTCTAGGGATTGTTTTCAAAAGCTGGAGGATACTCCAGGCCTCAGAGCCGTGAGTGCTGAAGCATGGCTGAGGTGCTGTGGCAACCTCCTCCTCAGAGGGAACAATACAAACCTATAATCCCTGTTACGGGGTCATCGAAAGGACCAGTCATACCGAATATGATCAAAATTTAGATTTCTCTGGTGGAAAAAATTTGACCTGGCATTTTTCACAGTCTTGGTGTCTTTCCTTTGAAAGACTCCTTTGTTCTGCAGGTCTCAGGATGAAATTTAATCATGGCTCACGTAAATACTGATTTTTTTGACTGGCTGGAATCCAATCTTAGATCATGTAGATACTTATGCCTGCATATACACACCATGTTAAGATTATTCCTGCCCTCCGAAGTGAGGAAGATCAGGGGCATTTGCTACTTCTCTGAAAACCTTGTGAGAGAAATGGGAAGGTGAAGGGCATCCTTATGGAATGGAATGGAATGGCATGGAATGACACTGAGCTTTATAGCTAGGGCAGCAACCTAAGGACTTCAGGGGTTTGGGTACTGCTGCTGGAGTGAGCTCATGGGCAGTTTTTCTCTCCGTGAATTGCTCGGGAACCTTTTCTGACTCAGGGTTTTCAGCTGTAATTGTTCTTCAGGCACTTTGACTAGTGTCAGTGGGCAGTTTGGGATGTGTCTGCTGTGAGTGCTCGGTGTTTGCAATTCAGTTTTGCACGGTCTGTGAGTGGTCACTGAAGTCCTGCAGCATCACTTGCGTTTCCACAGTGTGGTAAGTTAGGGAGCAATGAGTAACAGACTATGAAATTTGGGATGAATGCTAATTTATGCTGACTTGCATGAAGCTGTTATGGATTGCAGACATTTCCCTAATGCCCTGTGGTTTTCCAAGTGCTTGTGAGTCACAGCCAACCACTTTCATTCACAAAAATATTTACAAGATTGAATTTTTAACTATTTAATCAGTTCTGTTAGGGCTAGAATGTTCTTTTCTGACTGAAGTTGCTGGAAATATTCACACACATTTCACACATCCACTGGATGTGGATCTGGCCTAAATTAGTCTAACAGCATGTAATTATACACAAATACAAAAAAAATGTAAAGTGCATTAACTCAGACCCTTCCAAAATTAAAAACAAATGCTCAATTAAGATGAAAAAAGATGTGGCCTGAAAATTGCCTGTGAGACCCTCAAGCCAATGTAGTCTTGGCTATGGATGTATCTTTTCTTGAGACAGAGGAACATTTTATGTTAGTTCTTTTCCTCTCACCCCCAATAGGAGCTTCTGGAAATCGTTCAGAGAATTTGGATTTGGGAATACATCTCAAGGGAGATGAATTAGTGAGATGAATTGGTGAGAAGGTCAAAAAGACAACGTGTTGCATTGCTTTATGCCCACTGTGCTCCCAGCTGTACATCTGCACATATGTATCTATTATATGGCAGGGTATTACATATCTATGCATTTCAGCTTTAGGAAAGCTCTTTCCTTGTGCAATTTTACTCACAGAATCATAGAATGGGTTGGGTTGGAAGAGACCTTTAAGATTATTTAGTTCCAACTGCCCTGCCATGGGCAGGGACACCTTCCACCAGCCCAGGTTGCTCTAAGCCCCGTCCAACCTGGCCTTGGACACTTCCAGGGATGGGGCAGCCACAGCTGCTCTGGGCAGCCTGTGCCACCCTCACAATAAAGAATTTCTTCCTAACATCTAATCTAATCCTCAGCTCTGATCAATCTCTATGAACAACTATAGTTACAGGTAATCAGTAAGACTGACTGATAATGATTATTTGGAATTGTTTTTCCACAGGCAGCATACTCAAAACTTTGGTACTCGGGCCTGGATGCTGCTGGTGAGGCAGATGCAGACAGAGGAGGGGTAACTCTTGTTGCCCACCTCGTACCAGCCCCAGCTCGGGTGACCAGTGGTACTGGAAGCCCCTGTGTGGGCAGTGCCACGTGCCAGGCTTGGGCACTGGAGTGACTGGGCTGCCTGCCCACAGGAGGGGTTAAAGATGGCTTTGGTGCCTTAAATCTCTAGAGCAATCAAGCCTGACACACACTGCAGACAGCTTAGGGAAGTCCTTGTCCCTGCAGGCAGCTGCTGTGCCTGCCAGGCTGTGCAGGGGCTGCTCCCCTCCCTCCTCAGCCTCACCTGGCGCTGCAGCACAACATTCATCCCACTTGGGCAAACAGCGAACTCACGAGCTTCCCTTTATTGAAACCATCAGGCTTGGCTAAAATCTCTGGTCTCAGAGCAGAGCCAATGACTTCATCCTTGGAGCTGCCTCCACATAACCTTTGCTTTCACGGATCTATTAGGAAGCTCCCCGGGAGGGAAAGCCCAGCTGCCAAATAAATCACACATTCCCGGCAGAGAGGTGTGAGGTGCTCAACAGGAACCCGAGCTGCCTGGAAAGGGCGAGATGGGGGATCTTCTGCAGAGATTTTTCAAGCTTGTCCAGGTGATGGCTGGGCCAGATCCTCTGCCAGAGCCCACCAATGTAAATGCACCCATTCAGTGGAGTTCTGTTGCTCTATTCCCAGTGAGGGTTCGGCCAGAGCCTGCCTGTGGGCAGAAAGGAGGGAGACTATAGTCAGCTCTGGGACTTTTTATTTTTCTTTTTAATTAAAAGCAGACATACATTTTTTTTGAAAGCACTTGCAGTGAGAAACTATAACTTCGTTTTAGAATTTCCCACTTAATACTCCCCTAATGCCTGTGAAAAGGTTTCAGTTGCAGGTCACAATTTGAATCTTTTTAGACAATTAGCTGGTGAAGGACCCGGAGAAACACAGGTCCAGATTTGCAGGGCTTGGGGTAGGGTGATGCAGGGAAGAGAAAACCTTCAGACTGAGAAGCTTTGCTATAAAACAGGGTGGATAACACTTCCATTATTCTATTTCTTTAAAGACAGATGGTTGAGCATCAATGCTGCATGATTCAGGGCTCATGTCAGCAACCCATAATTCAGACTTGGTTGGACCAGTCACCTGATTTCCATGTGTGTATTTTCTTGTGTCTTCTGCATTGCATCTGCTGGATCTGACAGAGCTGACACCAAAAAAAAGGGACCTGGGAACCCAAAGCTCCCCTCCAAGCCCTGTCCTTGTGGTCTAGCTTCAGCAAAGGCAGAATCAGCTGTGAGGGTGATTCCATCTGCCAGAAGGTGCTGTCCAAAATCTCCTTTCCAGAAGACAGAGTGGGGGTTAAGTCCCTGTTGCTTTGCCTCCAAAAGAGCAAGGACTTGGCTGGAATTACAGGGGTTGGTTTACATCTGTCTCCTCCTGAGAGGAGACTGGGGAAAGAAAAATGAGATATGAAACTTGTCTTATTTTTGCATCGTTTAAGCCTTATTTCAGAGAGTTTGGACAGTGGGATGAGACTTTCAGCCTTGGGGCTCCTATTTAAACTAGACTAGGTTTCTTTGCATAAAAACGTAGATGTTGCTGGATCAGGTTTCTACTCCAGGTTTTTCTCTTGCAGATTTGCAATCCCCAGCTACTTCAGAAGAAGACATAAAAATGGAATAATCTGACACCATGAATTACTGGGGTTTATATTCCTCACCCCAGCCCCAGTGAAAACTTCATTGCTTTTTTATCAGACATGAGAAAAACTTCTGGCTTCCACAATTTTCATTTACTCAGATTCTTCATCACCATGAACTGTCAGTCCTAAAAGGCTTCCCAACCTTTGGGCCTTCTCCGTGCCTGGTTTTGCTCACTCTTTTGTGAGCCCCTTCTGCTGCCACAACAGAAAATTAACTGGGGGCTTGTGTTTAATACATCAAGGAGAGGCATTTTGGTCTACCTAGATGTGATCCAAAAGTACCTATTTGCAGTCTTTGGACACTAAGAGAGGTGAACAAGAGGAAAGACAGTGTTATCTATGCTGTTGAACATAAGTAAGTCCAGTAGGTAGTTGGACAATCAACATAATGTTTGTCTTGGCACTGAAGAATTGATGCTGAAGATACAGCCACCTCCAAGCACTTTGTGTGCAACCCAGGGGAGGTTGGGCTGGCCCCAACACTGCAGCAGATGCTGATTAATGGCACCCAGCTGAAATCAAGGCTACCCAAGATGGTCCATATGCTCTTCATCAGCCTGCAGCTGCTCTGCCATGACTCTCACAGCAACAATAGCAGCAACATGGACGCATCCTCACAGGTGAAATGGTGGCTTCTCCCGCTGTTTGTAGCTCTTCCTTTCCAGTCTGCTGTACAAAGTTCCCTATTTATGTGCTGCAGCCATGCTGTCAAAGTATAAGTAATCACTTTCATACTTACTGAGCTGCATGGTCACCAAGGTGTAATATCTGATGGGCAACAGATGTCTGCTTTCTTCCAGAGTTTACAGCCTTGTATTATTGCTGTTATTTGCTCTGGCTCCATGCTGCCAGGGAGTGGAGGAGGGGCAAGTACTGATGCTGCCTGCTGAATGAATGGCACCTACAGTCTTCCTTCTGCTTTGGGGGCATGTATTTTAAGTGCTTGAATAATACCCAGTGCTTGCAGATCCAGCGTCTCTCCTCAGAAATGAAATCGTGTCTCCTGCAGTGGAAATTCCTGGTTTATTCAGATAGCCTTTATTCAAACACAGCTGTGTTCGGCTGAGGGAGACTTGTTGCATTTCTCAAATGTCCCTGTGCCTGCACAATGCTACAGAAGATAAAACAACCTGGGAATAAGAAAAGGACCGTGTCTCCTGAGGCAGCCTCTCATGAATATGACACACTTTACCTTTGCATGAGCTGTCTGTGCTCAGGGACGAAGCAGGGAGCTGTGTCTCCCCTGGTGTCAGCAGTAGTTCAGGCACAGAGTGTGCTGCTTCAGCTTTCTTGATAGTGAGATGGTGCCTCTGACTCCGCTCCAGTTCTGCTGCATCCTTTTTGCTTTTGAAAAGGTGTTGTGCCGCCTTAAACTCCCACTTGGATACCCTCTGGAGAGCCTGGTTTAACACCTGATCTGAAGGACACGATATGAGTCATTGAAAACATTTTTTAGAAGTCTGGAGGTGACCTATGGGGCTGCAGGAGACTGGTTTCCGTGTAGCAGCATGCAGCTACTTTGTACCTTCCATCCCTGAGCAAGTCTGTGCCTTCCCTTGTCATGCTGTTGGCACAGCAGTCCTGCCCTCTGCAGAGAGGACTGGGCTAATCCTGAGCTGTTCCCAGGAGCTCCCACGGGAGCTGCTGGCAGTGAGCTACGGGCACAGCCGTGGCTCAGACAGGCTAAATTCAACCCAGGCCCTGAGCCAAATGCTTCCTGCTGACTGCTCTTAGGCAGCCCCTGGTCAGTACTTTAAGCTCCTTGCCCCGTTTTTCAGGAGTGCTGAACTCTCTACTCTGATATCCTCTGTGCAGGCAGAATATTCGGGCTGTCTGCAGCAGGACCCATGACCCACAGGCAGGATAGCTGGGGAAACACTGGATGCGTGTCCCATCCTCCCTCACCACATCTGGTGTCTGAGCGGACTGGTGTGACAAAGGCACATCCAAGAGTACTCAGCAGAGCCACTGTGGAGGTGGCTTGGTCCCTTTACATATAGTTACTGCTGGAAATAAAACTAATAGACAGACTTTAAAAACTCCTCTGCCCTATCCTGTGGGTGCTGTGGCACCTGGAGCTGGATACCCATCAGGGGCTCAGCTGGGGGCTCCCCTATCTCCCTGTTGAACTGCTCAGACTCACACCTGGAAGCCTCTGTCCCTTCCCAGCACAGCCACCCACAGTGTTATCAGCATGGCCCTGGTGCAAGGGATGAGTCAACATTTCCCGACATTTGGCTGCATGGCAGCCACAGACAGTTTCCTTTGGCAGGCATCGGGGCTTTAAAACCCTCAGGAGGCTGGGACGATGGAAAAGGATGTGTTCCCCTCGATAAGTGCATGATTCAGGCATTACAGCTGGAGGATGGAAAAAGAAATGCCAGCTCAGGGATGTAATTTGGCTCCATGGAGATACCTAAGCCTTGTCTGAGCTAATACTTCTAGTAATAGGTATTAAATTGGCTCATGTAGACATGGCCCTGAAGGGCAAGAAAACAACTTCACATCTCCTTTGTAACCTCTCTCTCTTTCCAGCTCAACATTTTTTCATACTCCAGACACAGTGGCTTTCTTGCTGTCTGTGTTAAGCTGTAGCCTGGAGGTCCTCGAATGCAGCTTCCAGTGACAGGAGCCGTGTGCATGTTTAGGAGGGAGACCCACAGGGAAAGGTTTAAAATCTCTGTAAACTCAACAGGAAAAGGAAGCATTCCCTCATTTTACAAATTAAGAGGTTGCAGGGGGTTAAATTCTGATGGGACATGGCTGTAGACCATGGTGACCCTCTCTGTGGAGCTCTGTTTGGTGGTAGGACTTGCTGCATGAGAAGTGGCTTCCAAATCACTTAGTAATGTGATAGTAAACTAGTAAAGTGTGACCAGTGCATGCATCTGCCTCCCTGCCAGCACTGGGTTACTGCAACATACCCGCCTGTAAAATGCCTGGCTTAATCCTCCTGTGTTTCTGCAATAGCATCCCAGGGCAGAAAGGAGAGGCTAGTTTGTACTATTGGTGGCCAAAGACGGAACATGAGCCTGCCTCTCCTCAAGCAAAGTCTGGTGTTTGGCCACAAAAATCTCAGGAAACAGCTTTTCCAATCCAGTGTGTTCACCTTTGTTGCAATCTGTTCAGGGAGAGCCACCCACAGCTACTGCCTGGCAGGTGGGTCTCATTCTGCTGCAGAGCAGCAGTACTCTTCATTTTTCAAGATAAAAAGGCTTTTACGCAGTCTTTCTGACTAACAAGTTCCCATGTCACAAACTCTTGTCATCATTCAGGTTAGCCTTTGAAAAGCCAAATGCTTTGCCCATTGTCTTTGTAGGTAAAACAGAAGAAAGTGCCATCTTTCTACAACCTCTGGAAGAAAAACCTGTGAGTTGCTGAGGTGCTGATCAAGTGGCATCTCAGATCACAGCTTTCTTGCAAGCCTGGCTCCCTGGTGGTTCAGGAGCTGTGCATCTGATCAAGGTCTCTGCAGCCTCAGATTAATACTGTCAAACAGAATGATGGGACTCAACAGGGCTGAGCTGCATCAAGCTGAGTCCAATCCAGGAGATGAGTGTGCCTGTCTTATGGTGGTCTTTTCGCAGTTTATGGGTCATTTAAAAATGCCCTATTCAAATCCTCTTTCTTCCACAGTCCTCTCTTAGCAGGACGAATGGGCTCTGGCTCCTTTGGGCACATCCAGGGCTGTGTGTGCATCCAGGTAACAAAGGCATTTGCATCTGGAGTCCTGTCACGACCAGAGTAGAAGGTTTCTCAGGCACCCAGCACATCTCTTAGGTTGGGCCTATTTCCAAGGTAAATGCAAGTGTTTGCAGACAAGCTGTGGAAAAAAATGTCTTACGCACTCTGGAAAAGAGAGGAGAGGGCTGGAGAAACATTAAAAATTCCTGGCTTGGATGGCTATTCTCGTCTTTTGTAGGGGCTGTACCCACAGCAGCACTGAGTGATTTCAGTGGTGCAGTAACAGCCAGACCAGTAAGCCAGCTATTCTCCCCAGCAGGACTTTATTCTGAGGGATCTTTTCTTTTAATTGCTGCCTTTCCACTTCTGGTGACATCTTCCTGAGTGAAAAATGGGCTGAGGCCATTCTGCCTTCACTGGTGTGTGTCGACTGAAAAGAAAATTTGCACACCTGACCTGACCCTGCTTAACAGTGGGGAAAAGCAGTTTGCTCCTCGGTAGGACAGCAGAGCTCTCCTTATGACTCAGAGCAAGGATGAGGAATCCCAGAAAAGTTCCAATCATAATCTGTGCTCCACTAGCACAGCTACCAAGGTACCCCAGTCCCTTTTATCACCCATGTCATGGCTACTGGACACCACTCTCAATAAAGGAGAGGAAGAGTCCCACAAGCTTTCCCAAAATGTCATAAAATCATTCAATCACAGAATACTTTGGGACCTTAAGCTCATCTTGTTCCAAGCCCCTGCCATGGCCAGGGACACACCTTCCACTGTCCCAATTTGCTCCAACCTGGCCTTGGACACTTCCAGGAAAGGGGCAGCCACAGATTCTCTGGGCAGCCTGTGCCAGGGCCTGCCCACCCTCACAGGGAAGGATTTCTTCCTAGTATCTAATCAAGCCCTGCCCTCTGTCAGTTTAAAACCATTAGCTTTGTTCTATCTCTGTCCATGAAGTCCCTCTCCCTCCTTTTTACAAGCCCCATTAAGGAAGGCCACAATGAGGAACCTGAAGCAACATTTACACAGTTTTTCTCCAAAGAGTTTAGGAGTGTAGAATGTAATTTAGTAATAGCATGGGAAAGGGGGGAGAGAGAAAGAAAGCACTGTTCATATAATCATGGAATATCCTGAGTTGGAAGGGACTCACAAGTATCATCAAGTCCAGCTTCCTGTTGGTTTGGTATGTCATGGCTTGGATCAGCTCCTGCCTTGGTCAGATCAATGTGTGTCCTCTGAGCTTGGGGATTAAAAAACCCAATAATCTCTAAATCCTTTAGTTGAGTTTCGAAATCCCACCACCCCCTTCAGCCCACCTGTGGAACCAGTGCACAGAGAGATGTGGCCAAGCAGATTCTTTGCTCCCTAAAGCTTCAAGACAAATCTTAAGGACTGATGACTGAGCCATATGTATTTCCTTCCTTATCTTTTATCCCTGTGTGACTTGGAGTTCAACACCTAATGGTGGAGGAGCCTTTGTCTGAAAGGTTTTCTCACACTTTGACCCTGAAAAAAAAGGTGGGTTTTTTTCACTTGGAGTTTTTGGCAACTCTGTTAAATATTTTTAGATTACCGTGAGATCCTGGAACTCCCTCCAACAGCAACAAGTTTGATCTCTTCTCCTGCGATACAGTCTGAACATATAATCTCTGATCTTAGTGCATATGGCATATCAAAGGGATTTGGCCTGGTCTGTGAAATATAGTCTCTATTAATCTCACTCTTACCTGTAAACTAGATGAAAAAGCATACACAAACACCCCAACTGTTTGATGTTTTTCCTCTGAATCAAAAAGACCTGTCTCCATGGTCCTATTATCTCCTCTTATTAAGTATGTTTTCATGCTGTGCTTTTTTTTTTTTTTTGTGCCCACAGTCAATAACAATTTAAATGATACTCTTTGATGACCTTTGTTCACATCATTTATTTCCATCTCCTTATCTGATTTTGCCAACAGGACCTAATTTGAAAGAGGCTGCAGTTCAGCAGCAGGAGGGATTTCAACACTGTTAAGACTGACATTTTCCCTCATCTCACATCCCATGGGGTACCTGATTGCAAATTTATAATACACCAGAGGTCTTGCCATCAGAAGATACAGACTTACAGTAACAGCAACTAATTTAAAAAAGATCTCCTGCGCATCAGTGTCTGGGGCTGGTTTACACAGACTAATTAATCCTTATTTGACCTGAATTAACTCTTAATCTGTGTGAAATGAGAGAGCTTTACTAGGATACAGAAAATTTTAAAAGATGGAAAATCCTTTCAGAACAGGAGGTTTCTGCAGCTGAGTGACTTGTAGATTAAAATTCTTGCTGGCTGGTGCTGTGGAAAATGAGCCACTTCATTTTTTTTCTCCTCCCACCCCCATCTTACAAATCAGAAGGCAGAGGGGCAGGAGATTTTTTGCAGTTACTGTCCCTTGGTAAGCAGAGCAGAACAGTCATCCCTGCTGTTTCCCACTTACATCTTGGGTTTATCAAAGACATCAGAAAGATGGCACAAGGGAGAAAGCTCATTTTGGAGCAGCTCTTCCTCTTGACACCCCCAGGCAGCACAGTCTCCAGGTGGGATGTGGCTTCTCTGCTCCTTGGGAGCTCCTTGGCAAGGGCTGCAGACATGAGCACATGAGGGGAATACAGAGGAACCACAGTGGAGTCTTCCCAGGAGCCACTCAAAGGTGGGGAGGTGTCCCCACCCCATATCCCTGGGACTGAGGAACCTGCTCCCCTGGGACAGGAGACCTGCACAGCTGGAAAAAAAACAACTTTCAGGCTCAAAAGTTCCTCTGTCAGGTTTGATAAAGGACAAGCCTGAACTGGTGTTCTCTCATGCCTGAGGAGTCTGCCAGAGCACAAGGGGAGCAAATATATCATCCAAGAACATGAAGGAATCAACACATCCCTGGCCACAGCACACCCTGGGGCAGGGATCTTCTGGGTTGAAGACCAGAGGTGGAGACAGGAAATGTGAGTGAACTTCCACTGCTGAGCCCTGGGGCATCTTCATCCATGTTCATGGGCATGTTAAGGGCCAGCCAGCACTTTGGGAAGCTATAGAAACACAGGAATTACTGGAGAAGGTTGGACCTGTACGTGTAACCTGGTGTTCTGCTTAGATTTCTTGGCATGTTGTGCCAAACGCTCCAACTTGTAGAGCTCATCCCTGCTTTGCACTTGTCTGTATTTCACTGTGCAAAGATAGTGAAGAGATGCTTGAGGGAGGTCAGCAGACTGTCTGTAACATGGCAATGAGCCCACCAGGCCAGGTGGGATATCTCTGCCAGTGCCAGGAGAGCAGTAATTTACCCTCCTTTGTTCTTGACACCTCTTTTTATCCCCCAACCCAGCTTTACTATTACTCTATTTGAAACTCCAACTAATAAAGGACGACCACACTGTATCTAAATAACTAAAACAAAGGGCAGGATCCTTATCTCTAATTCCTGAAGTATCCAAAGTCACTCAAAATACCTGAGGAGGAAGCATGGTGTAAGCCTGTCACAAAGGAGTGTTTTAAGTTCGCTTAAAGAATCCCTGGCAACAGTATCAACAAAAGCAGATTTGATAAAAAAATGAAAGCACAACGAAGTTCATTGGCAGGGTTCACTCACTGACTAGACAGTTAGAGCACAGAGAAAAAGCAAACTAAAATCTAAAATCATCATCATCATGGCTAGGCTTTGCGAACGAAGATTTGGGAAGGGCTCTACCCATGCTTGCTACAAGCGCGTTGATGGCTAAAAAGGCCAATGCGAGACAGACAAGTCCGGTTACAAAAGGCACAGCAGAAAGACTCCCCAGGTGATATCGACAAGACGCGATTCTTTCTGCGCTGTCTCTTCTCCTCGA
>JAWMRA010000048.1:9039099-9102270 GCA_035584735.1 Pseudotriccus pelzelni
CGTCACCTGAACTCCTGATTGGCCCTTGTCCGGAAATTCATCCGGACAAACTATTTTCAATCCCCAAGGAGGGGGACTTTTGCAAACCCATGACAGACACCTTAAGTTAAACAACTAAACAAAGGATTCATTTAGTCTGTACAAGGTACCTGTGGAAAATGCCCCTCGAGGTCAGTGAAGGATTCCCATCGGGTGCCTTTGCACCTTCTCAGCGGGTGAAGGTTTGAGGAGCGGGGGGATCAGCCCAGGCTCTGTCACTGTTGTTCAGCAGGATCTTCCAAACAGAGCAAACCTGAGATGTCATGAGCTCTGAGAGGCCCCACTCGAAGGTCTCTGTCACAGCTGCTGCAGCCCAGGAGAGCTCACAGGGTCTCACTGAGCACCACTGTTTGCAGGGTTGCAAGAGAGTGGGCTCTAGTCATGGGAATTTTCCATCCTGGCCACAATTCAGGTTGGTAACTTGCTTTGAAAGCTCAATAACAAAAATGTTTCTTTCCTTGGGTTGTTATTCAGGCAAGAAAAATAAGTCTCCGAGGCTGAATATTAAAAACCAGGAGCTCTTTAGACAGCACCAGGTCCTGGCAGCAGCCGGTGTTTCTGATCAGCTCAAGAGGAGCTCAGTCCAGGTGCTATTCATCAAGGCTAAGGCCTAATGAGCATTTTTGAGGTCATATTGTGGGTTGAGGGGGGTGGGGGGGAAGGATGCACCCCCAAAGAGCCCCAGCCCCCTGTACAGTAGGACCTTCCTGCCATCCCTGTAAATGCCATTATTATTGCATTAAGCATCCCCTGCCCCAGCCACAGGGAGAGACCCAAAAGATGCTACCACATCACGCAGCATAAATGTCACCCTCTACAATCAGTGAGCTGTTGAAGGCTTGAGGTAACCATTTAAAGGTTATCTGGTGCTGCTGGTATCTCTATTTTCAATTGCCTCCACTTGTTGGCTTGTAAGTCTTTAGTATGGAAAATAAATCATAGCTCAATACGCTGCTCCATCCTTCAGTAATCCCTGATGTGACAGTCTCAGAACATCACACAATTATAGGGATAAGGATGTAGTTATAAAATGTTTACCATTTCCCAGTCAGATCTTTGACCTCAGACTGCATTAACGTTGTGCCATTTTTAGGTCCAATGTCACTCTCTGTCTTGCAACATATCATCATTTTAATGCCTGATTTACGCTCTGAATTATGGTAATTTATTTTAATAGTGTGATTTGACCTTTCCAGTATTTCCTATTTTTATTGGCTAGATTGCATCCCTTTCCCCAGATGTTAGTGGGACTTTGGGAGTACAGGAGGAGGTGAACAAGCCTATCAAAGCACACAATGCTGAAAAGGGCAAAACACAAGAACATCCGGCTAATCCAGGGGCTGGGGAACACATCGAAATTTCAATGTGATATTTTTGACAAACCCCATGCCAGGAACAGAGCTGATGTGGTGTCAGCCTCAGAGATGAAAGAACGTCTTCAGGAATGGCTGGACCGATGTCCATGAACCTCCATACGCAGAGCAGAGCTCTGGAAAGGCTGGTTGTGCTCCAGTGCCAGCCCACCTCGCACCAGCACAGAGGCTGTAGGCACAGCTGGAAGCTGCTATTTATGGGACCAGCACAGTGCAATGCTCTTGAGAGTGGATAAGCCTGTTTTTAGAAGAAATGAGCTTTGGGAATTAAGTGTGCCTTGATGAGGGAGCAGAAATGTAAAAGGCCAAGATGGAAAGTGCAAATATAATCCTCATTGCTTCCCTCTCTCTTGCCCTCTGCCCAGGAACACTGCTTCTCTAAGGTAGGATTTGCAGGCATGAGAAAAGAAAGTGGTAGCTTACCAGTGGAAAAAAAAAAAAAAGAGAGAAAGAAACCCCAGAAACACTAAAATAATCCCCTACAACAAAAAGCTTTGATAAAAGCAAAGCTGAGCCTGAGGGTGATGCTACTTTTTCACCCTGTTCTCCAGTATTGAGTTTGTTCCAGAGGACCCAGCCTTTCCTTTCAGGTTTGGAGTGGGTTGTTTATTTTCTTAAGGACTGCCCTTCGGCATTCCTTTTGAAATAAGCACTCGTGCCTGGCTCTGAAAGCCACAGCAGAAACATGCAGCCAGCTCTTCTGATGGCCCTGCTGCCTGCACAGGAGCAGCATCTTCAGGGTTTGCTCCCAAGGCATGGGAAGGCACTGCCAAGCTGGGCTGGGGCTCCAGCCCTCCAGGAGGCATTTTGAAACTTGTTAATAAGAGGTCAGACAAAAATGGATCTAATCCCATCCCAGAGGGGCAGTGGCTGCTGGTACAAAGCTTTGATGGGAAATGAGTATAGAAAACTACTATGTATATAATATATACATATTCTATATATATGCAAACTATATATACTTATCTATGTAGAAAAATTATATATATATATATATATAAAAATTATATCTATAGAAAAATATACAGGAAAATTATGTGTATGTGTGTGTGTGTATATACACGTATAGAAAAGTATAGAAAATACTTCTCTCGTGTGAAGATGGGCTAACAGAGCTGGCATTGTCTGCTGGGAGAAGAAAAGGCTTCAGGGAGACTTTAGAGCCCCTTTCAGTGCTTAAAGGGGCTCTAAGAGAGCTGGAGAAGGACCTGGGACAAGGGATGGAGGGACAGAACAAGGGGGAACGGTTTCAAGCTGGCAGAGGATGGGTTTAGATTGGATATTGGGAAGAACTTGTTCCCTGTGAGGGTGGTGAGGCCCTGGCATAGGTTGCCCAGAGCAGCTGTGGCTGTCCCTGGATCCCTGGAAGTGTCCAAGGCCAGGTTGGATGAGGCTTGGAGCAACCTGGGATAGTGGAAGGTGTCCCTGCCCATGGTAGGAGTGTTTGAACTGGATGAGCTTTAAGGTCCCTCCAGCCCAAACCATTCTATGATTCTATTAAAAATAAAGAAGCAAAGCAGGTGCTGAGAATGTCTGGTCCTGAAAGTGAGGGAAAGGGTTAGATTAGGGTGGTAACACAATGAGACTGGACTCATCCAGTACCTCCCTTGGACACTTTTGTCACATTAATCATGAATTACAGGAGCATGATTTTTGTCCAAAATTAATAAATGTGCCTGGAGAAGTCCTGATGCCAGCTTGGTCGTGCTGGAACAAGCAGGCTGAGGAGGCAGTGCCTCAGCCAGGCCTGCAGCCAGAGCACAGAGCGGTGCAGCACTGCTCACCCCAAGGCAGCAGATGTAGGCCAGTGTGATGGATTAACAGTGACACTAAGGGAGACCATAACATGTACATTGTGCATCCATGAAATTGTATTTTCAGGTGATTTGTTTTCTCTTGAGCCATCCAACTCATCTCCTCCGAGGAGTTAATTTATGGTGTTTACCCAAAGTGATGGGTCCGGGGCAGGAGATGGGGTGGAGTTTTCTGGTAAAAGGTCTCCCTTCAGCTTTAGCTGGTGGACACACAATTCCTCTTGCTCTGTGTCTGCACCAGGTGTTTTATAACAGGCAAACATCCATCATTTCCAATTAATCCCAAAGGCCATTTCCATTACCCTTTGGTTCAGTTGACTAGAAATAACAATGCTTCCCAGTGCTGAGCTTCATAAAATACTCTGAGTATCTCCTATGAGATGACTTACACCTAATACCAGTTGAGCACTTTGTGCCTCACAGACAATGTTTTATTTCATTGTCTCTAATGGGATTGTACTCCCAGAGGCTGAGTTTGTGCCCTGGCTTTTCCCAGCAAGCTTGCACTCCACAGTTACAGGGGACTTGGGCTTTAGCTGACACCATTCTACAAGTCATGCCCCAAGTTACAACACTGGTAGGAGTTAAGTGCCTCTGAGGCTTCTGGCCCTATGTCAAATGTGGTTAAAACTGCCCACAGCTCATCTGTTCCAAGGAGCACTGGTACCTGCAGGCAGTTCCCTTTGGCACACCTGGATGCATTTGTCTTTTAACATGTGAAGAAACATTTTAAAAATAGTCTTAACTGTGACACTGAAGCCCATTAAGAGGTTTGTCCTCACAGAGAGAGGCTGTTTCTGCCCTATAGAGCATGTTTTGGAGATTGCACTGCATAACTGCCTAACCTGGGAAGGAAAGGCAGCTGAGTGGGGCTGGTGGAATTCAGGGTCTGAGGTTTTCCACTGATTTCCTTGATGACTCGAGACAAGTTTCCTTCATTTTGATGTTCATTCACCTGAACTGCAGCCAGGTCAACAACAGCAGGCTGGGATTTGAGAAGGTCACTCATGTTTGAACAGGTCCCGTGGGGCCCTAACTTGGGACTTTATGTGAAATTGGCTGGTTTACAAAAAAGGCAACTGGGAGTTTTGATACAGACTGGTCCTGATCACTGCCCCCAAAGCTGGCCAGTCCATATCTAAGTGGTGACTAGTTAAAATACAGGAGATGCTTACTGTAATTGTGAGCTGCCTATTGGAAGGGAAGCTGAACCAGAAATAGGTATTCCCAAGTTTTCAGCTTTCCAACTTACATGTACTGCGGGTTTATTGTGCATTTTCAATCCATTCACCCAGTTCTACAGAGATACAGCCAGAAATGCACATGCTTTGTACACACAATCACCTTCATTAGTTTGATATGCAAATGGTTACTTAGAAATACCACTATCTGCAGCGAGTGGTTTCAAACAACTCCATACAGAGGCATCAAGCTCTGCGAACACAGTGTGTACACTGGGACCTTTGAAAACATCCCCTTTTAAGTTGCCACTCACATTCTGTTTCTGAACTGGGATTTTGCACAAAAATTTTTAAATCATTGTTTTAACATTTTACGCTTGCTTTTCAAGTAGATCATCCTCCGTGATCACAGACAATGGGAACAATTGTTCAGTGGTCTCTTCCTCTAATCGAGTCAATTTGCTCTGCTGGGTTTTCCCTTTCCCCTGTATTCAGTGTTCAGGACCAAACAGAGTGAAGCGGATCTAATTAACTTCTCTCAAGGGTATTGACTGTCTGCAAAGGAAGAGGAAAGCAATGAGGAATACATTATGAGAGACTATTCATTGCCAACTCGCACACAGGAGCACATCCTCCTCTTGGAAAACCGAGGTTTACATAAATTTCCTTATTTGATTATATTTCCTATTGCATAGAGGCACCAGGGGCTATGTGAATTCCTACAGGTTCTGGAGACAGAGAGTTAAAAGGAAATAAAGCAAAAGTGCTTCGTATAAACAGTGGAAATTAGAAATTCCTAATTAGCCTTGATTCATTAGGAGGATGAAAAGTGAAATGTACTGTAGGTCAGTGTGTTATCTTCTCTGCTTTAAGGTGTACCCACGGACAGATACAGAAGCTGAGCCTGACTGCAGACCAGATGCTGCCTTAACTCCCTTGAACAGTATGGTAACAGTAAGGACTTCACATCCATGCAGAGCAAGTCCAAAGTTTGGAAAATCGCGTGAACACAAGAAGCTGGTGCAGTGCTGGGCCTGGCAGGGACCTGCTGCAGCAATGGAAGTGGGTGCAAGGGGTTGGGCTGACTGGGTGGGCTGCCATCCCCCCCAGTGCGTCTGGAGAGAGTGGCAAGGATTTTCATCTGCTTGCTTTGAGTGTGGCTAAAGACCAAAAGTTCATATTGGCATAATTTAAAGGATAACACCCAAACTCAATGCCTCAGTTTCCCCAGTGGAAACTGTAAAGTGAGTAATGACATGTGGACACTCAAGGGTTTAACCCATGGCTGTTGACCTACAGTATCTCATGATGAGATGCTTTCCTCCAAAGCATTAAACAGTTAGTTGTGACCATTGTACCAAGGTGAGATAAATGAACATGGTATCAGGCTGGCCAAGGCAACCTGAGAGAATCTGTTTTCAGATGTCAGAAGATAACAAGGCACCAGCTCTTCTGCTGAATTGGAATCCTTTCTGAACATCCTCACTTCTGACACAATCTGTTGATTGTCATCTTTATTATACCCTGTGCAAATAAATACATAATAGCATCTTGTCAAAATGTATTGCCATTCAAACTGTACCCATAATCTGAATGTCTAACACAATCTCAGTGCTTCCTAACAAATATATTTCCCTACCAATTTCTGCAGGACGAGAACCCTGGTCTTGCAATTTATTCAGGGGATATTATGAGAGGGGGGGAGAGGATCAGGGGTGGGGAAGGAAGAGGGAAGAGACACTGTCAGCACCTGCATCAGCACAACATCAGTGCAGATTACAAGAGACATTAAAGAGCAGAATAACCCTCTTCCAGACACAGCTGTGAGCAGCATAAATGCTCCCAAAATATTTTGCTGGTGCAGCATCACCTGTTTAACAACAGGATGTTCTACAAGCCTCTAAACTTCTTTGTGTCTTAACACCTTCTCTTAGGAAGGCCAGGCTGGGTTCTAGGGAGCTTCAGCAGTTGCGCTGCTATATGCATTACACCAGGCTGTGAGGGCTCTCAGTTCCTCCAGCCCCCTCTGCTCCGCTGGGCGCCATCCTGCTCTGCAGCCCCGATGGGATATTCCAAAAATAAACCTGGGCTGTTTGCTCAGGCAGTGGGAAAGAAAGAATCACTCCCACTGGGATATAGGGAGCAGTGGTGAACTGAGATGGCTGCCTGGTGTGTTACACTGAAGAGTGTTTCAGTCAGATGCCCCAAGGCAGACCCTGCCCTGACCAGCTTTGCTCCCCAAGAGCCCTCGGCATTGACTGAGGTGGTACCACACCGAGCTGTCAGCACTGGACCACCAAAACCAATGCAGGGGGAAACAAGGTTTTCCTCAAAGGATAAAGAAAAACAGTAACAAATCACCCCCACTACCTTTCCTAAACAAATACAAAACATATTTGCTGCAGAGTGTTTTATGGTTCCCTTCTCATTCCTGCTGGTTTGATATTCTGTGATAGATTTGCAGCTCAGCCTGATGAGCTGGCTGTGGTGGGACAGCCCTGGGAGTGAGTGAACAGACAGGCTGACTTGAGACCCTGGGATGGTTTAGCAACAGTAGTGACTGGTGCTGGAGTGGAGCACTGAGAAAGGTGAATATAATGAAGGGGAAGCATGAAGCAGCTGCTGTGGTCCCTTCCTCTCTGCTGGGGTGAAGGGATTCATGTGTGTTAATAGGAACAGCTGCTCACACTGGCAGGTGTTTACACCCTGTTTTGCCTCTATTCACATGAGTGGTGCTAAATTAAGATACTTATAGCAGTAGCAGTTATTAAATGCAATAATTACTTGTATGCTAAAGTATGCCCTATTTACATTCCAGTATATTCAGTTCAATATGTTGTGTCACTGTACTTAATAAATAGAGGGAAAATGGTTTATAGGCCAGGGCTGTGCTTTTATCAGCTTTTTGCTTCAGTTATCAATGAAATCATTAAATAATGAATGGATTGGGTCAGCTCTATTAAATGATAATTTTCAGTCCCATATGTTTTGTAGTTTCTGCCGTGGGAGTTGTGATGCTGCATGTTCTCCTCTCTCTACATGCACCAGAGCTGGAGGAGGGGCTGGGTGAAGCCAGAGTCTGCTGCATGGCAGATCAAGCGCTTGGGATTTTCCATCAATGACCTTCTCCATGCTTGGGTAGAAAGAAGAGCTATAGTCCCACTCCATTTTAATAAGAGTTTTGTCCCCACCTACTCTTTGGCTGCCTTTTTTCCGTATAGGAACCTGAATCCCAAATCCAGAAAAAGCACCCTGGAGAATTGCATTTCACAGAATCCTGGAATGGTTTGGCTTAGAAGGGACCTTAACGATCATTTTGTTCCCACCCCCTGCCATGGGCAGGGACATCTTCCACCAGCCCAGGTTGCTCCAAGCCCCGTCCAACCTGGCCTTGGACACTTCCAGGGCTGGGGCAGCCACTGCTTCTCTGGGCAACCTGTTCCAGGGCCTCCCCACCCTCACAGGGAACAATTTATTCCTAATATCCAATCCAAACCTACTCTTCTTCCTTTGTTGCCACTAAATGCAGTGAGGTTTTGGGAGAGCAGCTCAACATGGGAATTTGTTGTGAATATCTTAGAAGATGTTTGGCCTTTCCTTCCCTCATGTACCATTTTGGGTGAAGCAAGATAAGCAGGACTCACAGAATGGATATAAGGAGAAATCAGTGTTTCCATGACATTTCTGTAGGGTACGACTGCACGTGACTGGAGGGAGCTACACTGCACCAAGATTAACAAATTAAATGTGTCCCAGGCTGCTCCAAAGCACAAAAGCTGATGTGCAAGGGCCCAAGTGTGTGTCTGCAGCCTGCGAAAAAGGGTGGTGGGTGCAGCATTCCTGGTGGGAAAGAGCCCTGTGACATGCCAGCTCCAGGTGTGCCAAGGTTGTGAGAGCACACCGAGCAGTGTGGCTGCACCAGGTATGTCGTGAGCAGCTTCACCACAGACACGGATGAACCCTCCTGAGTGCTCAGGGCCATTCCCATCCCCACTCACTCTCTACTGTGGAAGGGCCTTGAGGGCACAAACTGATGGAAAATTGGGTACCAAACTCCTCTGGTCCTTTAAGCTTACCCAGCTTCACAGCCACCATCAGACAAGCTTCCATGATCAATACATGGCTGATGCAGCAAAACCTGTCTGGCAGGAGACTAGTGCACCAAAGGTACATTTTAGAGTGCAAAACATTAATTTTTAGGACAATTTTACTCCTCAGGAATCCCATCATCTCCTACTGGCGGAGTGAGAACAGTACCTGGCTCTTGCTGAGCTGGCTTACCTGGACATCGTGCTGCTGTTACCACCCCTCAGTGCTATGGGTGTGACTAGGCAGAGGCAAAGTGCTTCTTAAAAAGCAAGTCTCCCAATACTATGCCCAGGAAAACCTTCACTAATTAAACTGTAGTTGCCCACAGAAAGGGTATTTTTCCTGGCAATTACATGACTGAGGGCCACAGGCAAAGCTGAAGGTATTTGGTCCAGCAAAGTGCTAACTGCCAGGAAATATCCCAACAAGACAGTGTTACGGCTGTAATATGCTTAATAAAACATTCCTCAGGCACTGGAAAGGCATGGAGACAACATACAACTGTTTCTATGCCTAATACAGCTACAGCTGAGTGGGCAAAGAGAGCAGGAGGTGCAGGGTGATGCACCTCTCAGTCCATCAGGTTGGACACGCTGCATAAACCAGGGCATTTTCATTCGGAGCAGCAGGAAGGTAGGCCAAAGGAAACCAGTGTTTACTCAGCCTCTTAACACCTGGAAGTCCATGAAAGTGTTGTTTCTGATGCCAAAACCAGAGTGTACTTGAGCAGAAAAGGGTCTGCTTTTGCGACTGGTGCTATTTGCTGCATTTTGCTATCTACACTTTGTCCCTACTGTGATGGCAACAGGGTGTTTTGTTGGTGCTAATTTTAGAGAGCAAACAAAAAAGTACTTTGCAATCTACTGTGGATTAATGCTGAGTTAGACTAGGACTATAATCTCTAACAGAGACACTCAGCCAGGGTTTAAGGAACTGGGCTACGACCACAATGCAATTCAGTAGGAAAATTCCTGAATTAGCTCAGGCTTGCAGAGGAACTCCCTGTCCTTTTGTGGGGAAAAAGGACTGGATTCAAGCTTTTGCCAAATATTGTTTTTAACCCTGAGACCTCCCATTCCCTGCCTGTAAAATAAGATTACCCCCCCCTCCTTTACACCTCCAAGCTTTGCTCTCTTCCTCTCTTCAGAGTGCAGACCCCGTGAGAGAAGAAGTCTGGTCTGGGTGCTGAGGAGCCCTGATCTGCCCCTGTGTGCTGCACCATCCAGGCTGGAGCCAAACCAGCAATTCCCTGTGACTGCTGCAGACAATTGCAGTGCTCATGGAAGCAGGTTTTATCAACCCACATCATGCCAGAATTAATGGCTCTCTGACTAAAGCAAGTAAGATCATCACTCTTGGCTTAATTTTTCCTTTTTATTGCCTGTTACATGTAGAAGTAATGATCAGCTGCTTAAATATCTCTAAGGCCAACACTTAATGACATGTGCAAATCTCTCACTCTCTAATGAATGACAGTGTCATTTTAGAGGAAGCTTTGGCACATTCCTGGACCAAAAGGAGAGGTTTCTTGTTGGACTGACACCTCCATCCTTCAAGACTCCTGAAATGGGTCAAGTCCCATTAAAACAGGGAGATGCACCAGTCCTGTGGCTGGGTGCTCAGGGCAGGCTCAGGTCAGAGAGCAAATGCAGGATTGAAGGTGAAGCTCTCCATGCCTGACTATGCAACCCATGTTATAATAGGACCTTCACAAAGTCCCAGGCACAGCTTAGGAGGTTCCTTGGACTTCCTAACAATCTTTCAAGAGAAGTCACGAGATGGGGGAACCGAAGGCTTTGTTTCCCCTTGTTGTCCAGAAGGATTCCTAGACATTTTAGGGTGTCCATTGACCCACTCCACGCCATAACGAGCATTAGAATCAGTCTCAAATGTTATTGAAATATCACTTACATATACAAGAACCTAAATATAAGCAAGGTTTGATGTGTTTCTAATTCCTAAAGGCCTGTATCACTTAAAATACTAATTTTAGGCTCTAAATCACTTCTCAAACCCATCTCACTCCCTCAGGTATCACTCATGAGCAGACAAAAAGACTTCCTGGTGTCCAACTGTACTTGTACTGGACTCAGCAGCAAAATTATGGTTTAAGGGGATAGATAAGATTTAGCCCCTCACTTGACCCCCTCTATTTTTTATCAAGCATATGCCAAGTACAGGATATGCTAACCCTGAACCTGCTGCTCTGATGCGGCTCCTGCTCATGGCTCCATCCCAACACCCACAGAAGGAGAATAACAGAATCATGGAATATCTTGAGTTGGAAAGGACTCATAAGGATTATCTGGCCCTGCACAAGACAACCCCAAAAATCATACCCCGTGCTTGAGAGCATTGTCCAAAGACTTCTTGAGCTCCGGCAGGCTTGGTGTGGGCTGCTGTGGGAAACCCCAGAGCGAGTGCTGCGCTAAGAAGTGCTGAAAGGTTTGTAGCATTATTGTCAGTGCATTGAGTTCTTCCTCCTGCTCTATGAAAAATTGATTTACTGGAGCTGTAAAGAATTTGCAATGTACTCACATACATGTAATTGGTTAGAGTACTTGCTGAGAGACACAGCAGCCTGTCTGGCAGTGCCCTGCCACGTGCCTGTGCTCTCAGGAGAGGGTGCAGGGGGGGAGATCTCTCTATCAGGACTAAAGTGGAACAGCCACAGAATCACAGAATGTATTGGGTTGGAAGAGACCTCAAAAACCACCTCATTCCAAGCACCCTGCCATGGACCTTCCATTGCACCAGGTTGCTCCAAGCCCCATCCAGCCTTCTCAAAGTCTGCTCCTTACTTTGCAGCAGCACAGATACAGACATTAATCGTTTTCCTTTTTCCACCTACCATTAATCTGCAACGTGCATGAATTGTAATTAAGCTCATTTAGAGCAGGGCACAGTATCCAAAACACTAATATCAGCAACAGAGTCACCCAGATTAGCTCCACTTGTCAAAATGGTAGTATGGGTGGACAGAATGTTTCACATAGCTCAGATCATGAGTGAGCAGTGTTGAGTTCAGATGCTCCTGTGACATGACAGCCCAGGACACAGCTCCTCTCCAGACGTCTGGAGAAGGTCTGGAAACCTTGTAGTGGCTTCAGTGAAGCTATGTGTTATGTTAAACCACCCAGCAGAGCTTTCCTGCTGCAGAGGAACTGTTTGACTCCAGCCCCACTGTGGCAGCTCATGAGAACCTCCTGTGCTCAGGTGATGGTGCCTTGAACAGAAACCAAGGAAAGGCTTAAAACCAGGAGTGTCTCTGAACTACAGTTTGGTCTAGTTGAGGAAGTCACTGCTCACTGCAGAAGGGTTGGACTAGATGAACTTTAAAGGTCCCTTCCAACCCAAACCTTTCTATGATTCTTTGGGAAGGTAAAGGATTGGCTGAAACCCTCCCCTCCTTCCCTCCTTCTGCAGTGAGGGCTGCCTGCATCCACACTGCAAGGCTGATGTATCCCAGCTGGGTCCCTGCTCCGTGCCCAGTCACCCTGTGGGGTGGGGATTTTGGGACATCTGGCAGCCCATGCTGTGCAACATCTGGAAAACCAAGAATTTGCCACCCAAAGTGGGACTCGGCAGGTCTGGGATTTGACTTCTTGTCTGAGACATTTCAGGCTGAGCTCTGGGAGGGAGTAATCCTTCCCTCCTCTGCTTTTGTAATTGTGTTGGTGCGTTTGCTGGGGCTATGCTGGCTAAAGTGCTGACAATTTGGGAAGGCTACATTCTTCTAGGAGGAAAAACTGGGAAAGTAGTTACATCTGTGAAGCCTCCAGCCTATCTTAGCTGCCAAAAGTGTAAAGTAACAAAACTGAAATACACTCTGGTTTCAGATGCTGTGACCTTCACCCTCTTGACAAGGGGCCTCTTGGCACTGTGGCTTGTGTGACAACCCCTGTGCAAGGAGACAAGCTCAGGTGTGAGGGTGGCTCTGGCTTGCACTGGTGTTTATTTTGGCGTAACACCACGTAGGGTGTCGGCTGAAAGAGAAGAACAGGGTGATCAGGGTTTCTGCAGCTGTGGAGATGCTCTGCTCCTTAGCAGCCCCCGGAGCAGCCCTGCCATGCCTGGCAGTCAGGGGGGTGTGAACTCTGGCTGCCGACACCGGGGTGGATATTGCACACATTTAGCCTGTGATCCGTGGAGGTTTCTGTTGTGCTGCCTCACCCCCTGCCCCTTCCTTCCTCTGTCAGCTGGTGGGTGCCCTGATCCTTTTTTGTGAGCAGGAGACCTCGAGGGCTGTCTATTATTTAATGTTGCATTTCTTGCCTTTCTTTTTTCTGTTTATCTCCCTGCCATTTAATGCCCCACGTTGAAAAAACCTTGATGTGTTGTCAAAACCTCTCCATGAGATATTTGATTGAAATGTGTCTTGCCTGCCTGAGCAAACCTGTCTGACTGGGAAAGGCTTTTTTACTCTACAAAGAAGTGCAACAGCTGCCTTCTTCCACCCTCTGCCTTTCCAGCAGAACACAAATGAATTGCTTAATTTCAGGCAGATTTGATAATAAGGTTGAAGTGTCAAAAGTGATTACATTCCAGAGCATTATGGCAATTTATTTAAATAGAGAGATCATGTTTGCACTTTTTTTTCCCCTCCCAATTTCCCCAAAAGGATAAAAGTATCTGCTCCTTCCTGGCTGCCAGGAATACCTGGGACAAGGCTGCAGCTTATCTCCCGCTTTTGGACCTTCACAGGTCTGTCCCCAGTACCCTGGCAAGGTAGGACCAGCATCAGTAGGTCCAGAACTTGAAGACACATCTACAAAAAGCACTTCGTGGGCCCTATTTTATTTTTCTGAGCATCAGCATCGAGGTGCTATTCTGCAAATGACCTTTGTAACCCATCTGTATGCCTTTAAGTTGCTATAACCACGTGTGAAGCAGTGGTATTAATAATAATACTATTCACACCAGAGTCTCCTGGGCAGCTGAATGACAAGATGAATGTGGATTAATATTCCTTAGCCACAAGGGACTAGGAAGGAGCTAGTGGAAGCATAGCTTGTGAAATTAATAATCACCACCCACTTGGAGGAAAAGGAATTGGATTATAGGGACTCCAAAATTAATAGTATCCTGAGCAGGCAGAGCCTATTGAAATATTCATGGGGTTCAGCTAACCCAAGACAGCAGAAGCAGGAGAGGTGTGATGCATTATGTAGCCACAGGCTACACTAAGCTGGCTCTGTGGCCGTGGGGGCTGGTGCTCCTTCCCCACTCTGGTGGTGTGGCACTAATTGGGCAGAGGCACATGGTTACTGGGGGAAACCTGTGCACCCACTGATGAGTGCAGCCAGCTATGTTTATGCCCAGAATAAATAAAGCAGCAAGGGATGCTTTTGAACATTCCTGTACCACTGTGTGAGGCTCTGGATACTGTGGGGTATTGCTGCTGCAGGCAGGGCAGGAGCTTGGGTGTGTGAACAGGCTCCTCTTCTCCCAAAAGCCACATCCTGCCAGTGCCAGTGGGAGAAAATAACTGATCTCACTCCCAGGCACATAAAATTGGTGAGAAAAGCAGTAAACCTGCTCTTGTCTCCTAGAGGGTGTCCCCAATAGTGGCTGTGGCCTCCCAAGACCTGATAAATCCTGCAGCACTGGAGAAGTGGGGGAGGGCAACTTCCAAAAAGCCATTTGTTGGGGTTCGGTGCCTTCTGCTGATTGGGAAGGAGCTGGATTTAGTTTAACTGGACAAATGGCCCCCAAAAAACTCTTTTCAGGAGCTCTGCTGGCAGCCTGGCCCTGCACATGCCTCCTAACCCCACTGGCATCAGACACGTGTGTCGCTGGTGTGTGCTGTGAGGAGGGAAGGGGCACCGTGTGCCCCACACGAGACCCTGGGCACACGGACATAAATGCAACCTTACCAGTCAAGCTTGGTATCACCATCATTCATGGTCTGGAAAAACTGCTTTTACCAGGAAAGAGGAATCGTGGTCCTTCATGGCCCTTCAGCCCTGCTGATGCCTCTGCAGGAAGACTTGGGATGGGCAGGGGAAAGCTCAGAGCTGTGTCCCTGCCCTCTGCCTCCCAGGGGCTCTGGGGATGCTGTAGGCCAGGGCCCAAAGTACAGCACCCTTTTTAATTCCCTTTGCCCCCTTTGCCCCTGTGACTGGTGTTTAGCAAGAGAGGACAAGAGAGAAGGAGGTGACAGAGCTGCCCCACAGAGCACACCCAGTGCCTCAGGTCCATGGGAATCTCCTTTGCCTCCAAGCAACACTGCCTCTCTCACCAATGGAAATGCCTTCTCCCAGCAGAACCAGGGCTGGAGAGTGTTTCCATTCAAACAAATGCTCCCCTTCCTTGACCCCCAAATTCTTATTTCTGGACTGTTTTCACCAATGTGTGGTGAGCAAGCTCCAGGAAGAGGGACCTCAGTTCCCTTTAAAAATCCAACCTCTTGCAAACCTGTACCTGGCATGAAGATGCCCCTCTTATCTCTGAAGAGGCTCACAGGTTGTGTTCCTCTGGGAGATGAGGCGCTGCCTGTGGGGTGCAGGGTGGACTCCATCCATCCCCCCTCCCTCCATGCCCCCCATCCCTGCCTTCCAACACTTGGACAAGGCTAATAGCAGCTCCCACAGATTCTGCTGCCAGGAAAATGAGGTATGTCTCTGCTCCAGAGGCTGATGGGACCCCCTGAGAAAAAGCTGTGGGCCAGATGCCACCAAATGTCATGGAGGTGGTGTGCTTGAAAAAGTAAATTGTATATGGGACAGCAAAGCCAACACTACATTAAATTGGTTGTGCTATTGAAGAGGGAGTCATTGCCCCTGTGAGAGTATGTCAAAGCCCTGCACGCTCATGTGAGATGTGCAGTAGGCCTGTTGTGCTGCCAGTGTGCTGAATTACTCCTTGAGTGGGTATTTGAAAGGGTAAATCACCACAGGGGATCATTATTTAATCAGTTTGACTTAAAGATTCCCCAGAAATACAACACTGCATTTAAAAGAAATATCCTAACTGTGTGTTTCCCACAGCTCTGCTCTGCTTCAAGGAAACCAGTTGGGTTTGATTTAATTCTGCCTTGAGGTACTCAAAGCATCTCAGTTAAAAACCTGACACCACGATGTCCAGCCCACCCTCCTCTTCCTCTCCCAAGGGAAGGAGCTTCTGGTGGCACATCCAGAGTAGTGGCCATTGCATTGCATGTGTAAGGGCTGGTCTAAACTTGAGCAGTTTTGCAAAATATAACTCCTGTTTGTCCACCCAGGCTGGCCAGACTGGATTTACACCCAGAGGAGTTTGCCAGTTTAGAGCTCTCCGTGGCCACAAGCTGATGAATGAATTTGGTTTGTTGTGTTTATAGTGGGGAAGGAAACTCTGGACAAAACCCAGTGCATGTTTAAAATCAGCAGGAGCCTTTCTAGTGCAGCCAGGTGTGTGTGTTGGCCCTGCTGTCGATATCTCTGGAGGCATCATGAAACATCCCAGTGGGAAGTGTCCAACAAGCTCCTGCTGAGAGCTTTGGTGAGAAGAGCCCTAAGGGCCCTGGAGTGATGTCCAGTGGGTGCCTGTTCCTGGTTTTTTGCATGGATGGTTTAGAAAAGGCATCCTAATGAGATTTATGAGGCTGGTTTAAAACAGAGAAGTTGCTATGCCAACAAGACACATGTCTGCTCCATAAAAAATATGATGATGAAGGGATAAGATGACAGCTTTGTATCCATAACACTTTCATCCCAAGGTGCCTTTATGCAACTGCTAAATATTTAATTTCTTTTAACTTCCAGCCTGGGATATTTTTAGCAGGTGAAGATGCAGAAAGCCCTCTGCCCCATATGGGTGGGGTGGAACACGTGGGCCTGGGGCGGACACAAACCACAGCCAGCTGTTCCCCAGCTCCTCTAACACTTTCCACTCTTACAATGCTGTCCAGCTCAACAATGTTTTGTGAGTTTAAGGTCTGGTTTAAATTCAGAGTTTACCTTTGTAGCTGTCTTTGATTAGGGGTTGAATTTGATCTGGAGAAATTATTTCGAGACTCCTTTTAACCAGCAGAGCTGTGATTTCCTTGGGGTAGGGTTTGGGCTTTTTTCCAGACTGGTGTGATTGAAGCAGTGCAGGTCCCAAGCGTGGGGAGAGCATCAGTGTCAGAGCAGAGACACAGCCTGTCCCATGTCCTCTCCTGAATGGGTGGATGGCCCAGCCGGGGGCATTGGGAGACTTGCCCCATTTTCTGCTCTGTGAACCCTGTTCCTGAGAGCACATACGTGACTTGACCTACATACAGCTGGTGGGAAAGGCAAGGATCCTCCATTTGAATTTTGCTGGAAGCTGGGAAGGAGAGCTTTTCTTTTCCTCTACCTTCTTTCAAGCTTTTGGGGAAAAAAAAAAAAAAGAAAAGAAAAAAAAAAAAGAGTTGAGATGTCAAACTAGAAAAATGCTATTGTTGTGGCAAGTACATTTTCTTCTTCAACATGGCAATTCCCCTCAAATTTCTTTATTACTACAAGTAATAATATTTTGCTTTTCTTTTAGGCTGGGGCTAAGGTTGACAGAGACCCTGTGGAGTGGGATCCTCTACCAGGGCTGTCCTGCAGCCTCAGTAGTGCTGGGCAGGAACAGGCAATGTGGGATGTGAGTCCTCTTGTCCAACATCACACGTTATGTGAAGGGATCATGTCCCAGGAACACCCACACTCCCTCAGGCACTTATGGCTGATCAGTGACGAACTTTGGTAGAGCTAAATAGGTTATGGACACTCCAAGTGAAATAAATCCCACTGCTGCAGTGATGTGAATGTCTTGGATCTCCCTGAAGGAACACCGACATCCCCTTCCCTCCCTGAAAGCACCACCAAGATGTCAAGGTCAAAGGTGCCTTCACCTGCACACCCAGAAACCACAAAGCCCTGAACTAAAGCACTTAAATACCTCTGGCCCTTGAGGTTTAATTGCAAGCCTAGACAGACAAATTATTCCCAGCTGCCTGTTGTGCCTGAGGGTGCCCTGCCCTGAGTGTCAATCCACAGCAGCTTGAGATTGTCACCTCCTGCACAGGCTTCCTGCACTGGGGGTGTTCAGCACCAGACCACAGTGATGGATGCCCAGCCCATGTGGTTTGGGGCTGGATGTGCAGAGGGCCCCTAAAACACCTATACATGGTGTCCTAAACACAGCCAGAGTACTGCAATCAGCAAGGAGTGGGGACACCTGAGAGACAGACAGCTTTCTGCTGTCTCAGACCTTGTGCTTTTTCAAAGCCATCTTGACCAGGAATGGGAATGGAGTAGAAGTGGATATTATAGTTTATGAAGCTTTAAGTGAAACTGCAGGCATGAGCTTTAACACCCCTTCTCTGCTGCTGCAGAAGGGAAATGTGAAGGCAGGGTGGTGAATTTTTCTTTCTGAAGGCACAAGTATACAAAGCAATAGAAACAACTCACAAAGTCTCCAGAAAATCCAAAACCATATGTGACCCAGAGAAGCTGGCTGCACTTCCCCATAGCACAACTGTGGAGGTCAGTGCTTAAGCCAGCCTGAAGTCAGATCTCAGAGAGAAATGACCTCTCATTCTGCTCTCTTTCTTCCCTGTCCCACTCCAACCCCCAAAAAATCCCTCAGACTTCTAAAAGTTACAGGACTTATTAGCAATAAATACTCATTACTCAAGGAACAGTCTGGGTTAAGGGCTTGTCTCCAGTGTCCCAGCTGAGGTTTTGCTTCCCACTGCAGTGACAGCGAAAGAGCAGGACTTGGTTCGTTTTGCAGTGACACTTTAGAAACCAGATTTAGGACTACAATGTCCCAGTAGATCAAGGGTAATGACCATGGGGTGCCTCGAAAAGATACAGTAGGGGCACATAGCCAGCCAAGGAAGAAAAATTCATTGGGTCATAACAGACTGGTTTGGGTTAGAAGTGGCCTTAAAACTCACCTCCTTCCACCCCCTGCCATGGGCAGGGACACCTTCCACTAGCCCAGGGTGCTCCACGCCCTGTCCAACCTAGCCTTGGACAGTTTTAGGGATGGGGCAGCCACAGCTTCTCTGGGCAACCTGTGCCAGGGCCTGCCCACCCTCACAGGAAAGGATTCCTTCCTGATATCCCATCTAGCCTTGCCCTCTGGCAGTTGGAAGCCATTCCCCTGTTGTGCCAGGCCCTTGTCCAAAGTCCCCTCCAACTCCCTTGGAGCTGCTTTAGGCACTGGAAGGTGCCATAGGGTCTCCCCAAAGCCTTCACTTCTCCAGGTTGAACAACCCTCACTCTCTCAGCCTGTCATGTGATGGGTCCTAGGGCTTGGATGGGAGCTGTGAGTGCCATTGGTGTGAACCCAGGGCTTCAGCTCAGCCGTGGTGTTGGCTGTCTCACACAATGTCACCCTGCCTGGTACATTATACAAACCCCTCTTTTCTATAATCCCCTTTTCATTTTCTTTCTGCTACATTTTGCACAGCTACTCCGTGCCTGTGGTGCAAACCTGTGCTGAGCCTGTGGGCGAGGACCAGCTCCTGCCTCCAGTGCATGTCCTGGGGCTCCCCTGCTGGCTTTGATGTCCCTCCTTGAGCTGACCACCCAAGGACCAGCCCTTCATCCTCAGGGGCTCTCCCAGTGAGACTGTGAATGGTTAAACAGCTCAAACTGCCTGCTCAGGAAAGCACTTTGTTTGCCCTGAAGGGAGGTGAGAAAAAAATCTGGAAAAAAGGACCTCTGGGAAACCTTGGAAGATTAAGCCAACATACCAAGCTGCTGAACAATGGTTGACATAGCAGGGCTGCACTCCTGTCCCTCCCCTGGCTCCTGCAGATCACAAACATATGCTCTGTGCATGCTGGCTCCCAGTCTTTTATTTCACTATGTTTCAGTTCCCGTCTATCGTCTCTTTTATTCCACATGTGACACAGAAGTCAATTTGAGAAAAAGGATAAAGTGTCACATTCTCTTGAGAAATGAACATGTAAATGGCCTGGAAGCAACATCATTTTTCTTGCTCTTTTTCTTCTTTTTCTAATTTTTTTTCCCCTCCCTCCCACGAAAGCAGCATTAAATCTGCTCTCCTGATCTGCTGTTTCAACAGCTGCTTCCCTGGTGTGAGGGAGGATGGATGGGACAGTGGTGGAGCAATAGAGGGTCAGAGGGTTTGGAGTTATCCTGCCTCATCCTAAAACATTCACACAGCCAGGTGGGAGCTCTGGGCTGGGGACACCATGCCCAGAAGGGCTGGTGCCTGGTCTAGCTCAGCCCTGCTGCGCCAGTGCCAAGGCCCAGGGAGGACCTGCCTGGCTGGAAGCTCCCACTGCTGGTCCATCTGAGATGGGCATCATCCATACCCATCCTGCCACAATGTCAGTGGATGTGGATGCAGGACGTGGCTCTCAGCAGCCCTTTGGGGTCACTGAGGATGTAGCACATGGCAGTGCTCATACCACCAAGGCTTAAACCCAGGTGTCCTTTGCCTGTGCCTCCCACCAGCAAGAATAACAGGGAAGACAAAAGGGAAGGATTTTTACTGATTGCTGTAGAAGGAATTTTGCTGGTGCACAGTGACTTTTGGAGGCGCAGAGTACAGGCACAGATCAGGGACTCCAATTATGCAGAGAAAAATACACAGCTCTAAAAAATAACCCTCCCTTAGAAAGGCTTCAGCACTGTAACAAAATATTAATGTTTAAAGATATTCCCTCTTAATATTTCAGGAAGCAATTGGAAGTTCCACAGTATAGTTCATTCTACTTTTTAAATGGAAATATTTAACTTGGAGCAAGAGAGCTCACATTGGCTCCAAGATAAACTTTCCTTGGCAGTTGCAGCTTGTGTATAATGCTAAAAGCAGCTCTATCTTTGGGGTGGCATTTTTTTTTAGCTCATCTTGGAGAGCCAAGCTCTGAATTAAATGGAGGGCTTGAGCAGCTGCTATTTTGCCCATGAGTCCAGAAGCTTGTGTGAGACTGGGGAGCAGGGAAGAGGGGCTGTCTGGAGGGGGAGGAAGGATCCATACAGAAGGTTGGGCTAATTAAATCTGGAGAAGTCACCAGAGAGCCCTGTGTTTCTGCATATTATATCTTCAAAGCTTTCCCTTGTGCGGGGCATGATAAGGAGAGGGTCATCTTGACACTTTCATCTTCTCCTCAAAGGGTGAGCGTTGAGCTAAATAAAGAAATAAATACATGTTGATTACACAGGGAGGGAGGGATGGGAATATCTGCTAGTTCAAACAGCTAATGTGTCTCCCAGGGCTCCATGTGCTCCTTCTGCTCATTAATAGTGGTATCTTTTATTATTATTATTATTCTTTAATCTGCCATTTGAGTGCTTGAGCGCCTGTTTTCACACACACCCTCTGACACCACCCAGCCTTTGTCAGCACTTGCACATCACCCCACCTTCTGCAGAAGCATGAAAGTGGAAAAGCAAAGGTGTGCAGGGTGTCTGTCTGGTCCTGTTTTCAAGGACTGGTGAAGGAAGAGCTGGGCCAGGTTTTCCCGGTGCACGAGTGTCTCTGTTTCAGTGTCACAGCTGGTGCGTCTCCCTTCTGCCCCTGGAAATGCTCAGCTACAGCAAGTTCCTTTAATTGGGAGCACGTAGCCTGTCTAAAAAGTCGAACTTGCAAGTGCAAACTATAGATTTGGAAACTGGTAGGAGAAAACCCTCCTACCAGGGGTCCTTCAGTGCTGTGTCCATGTCAGAGACCTGGAGCAGCTTCCCAACAGCCTCCCTGTGCTGTGGGAGCACAAGGCTGGTGGCATCCCTAAAACTCCAGAAAACTAGGTAAAAGTTTCCAGTAGTGGTTCTTTGTTTGACAGATTGTCCAGTAATTTTTTTTTCTGAGAGTTGAAGTTGGCAATGGAGATTCTGAGATGGACCCTAAGGTTGAAGGCTTGTCTTTGGAGAGGGTGTCCTGATGTGGTGGGTAGGGCAGGGGCAGGGGAAAAGCAAAGCAGCAACCCCAGAGGGGTTAATTTTGCACTTAAGTACATGGGAATTAACCCCCACTGAATCCTATAAATTGGTGTTCACTCTTTGGTGGCCTGAGGAACAAAACTGAGTTGCTCCTGTAAAAGAAAAAAGACACAGTGATCTGTAGACTAAAACATAGCATAAGCAGATCTTTCCTAACAGTTTGCTGGACTCCAAATCTTCTTAAAGATGGGTTTGACTTTTTTAGCAGTAATACAGCATATGAGCCTTCAACCTCAGGGAATTAGACCGCGTGGTTACTTCTCCAGGCTCCATGATAAGTCCCAGCAAAGCAAAAAGGGATTTCTCCAGCACCTCCTCTGCCTCCTGGATGGAGACACAGACCTGTGACCAGGGCTAAGCTCCTCACAGGCTGCCAGGCAGCTGGAAGTCCCAGCAAAATTCCTGGTTTTCAGCTCAGACATATAAACTTGGGAGTGGAAAAAGGATATGTCTGGGGAAGGCCAGACATGCCAAAGCCATGGCCAGCTCTGTGTGTTGCTCCAGCCGGGAATGGCAGCAGCAGTCGTGGCTTTGCCAGGAGCTCTGGCACGTGGCAGTGACTCAGGGGGCAGCGTGGGAGCAGCACTACAGCCCTGCCCATTCCTTAGACTTGTCCCAGGGCACCTGCCACTGCCCACTGCAGGATGTGATACCAGGCTAGATGATAATTATAGAGTGAAATGTCAGCTCATTCACAGGAGCATCATTACCCATTAGCTAATTAGGCATTAGCCATTCCAGCACTGCTGTTAGCTGCTTTTTAAAAAGCCACTGGATATTAGCAGAGAGAAATAATTTGAAATTGCACTTATGATATTTGGTTTGAAAGAGCAGGGAGTCCTCTGATGCATTCAGCATGTCGGAAAGCACAAATACCTTTTTTCCCAGCTCAGAGGTGAGGAAAAGAGGAAATACTGCACATATCTGAATGTGTCCTATAGAAAAGGACATGATTTCATCTGGGCAGGAATGTGAACTCGCAGTGACTCGGGTCCCACGCAGTAATGGTAACAGGACCAGTGAGAAGTTTGGCAGGGACACTGTGCTTTATTGAGATCCACATTTGAGCTTCAGTTTATGTCTTTCACTGTGGGAAAGTCTGTTTTCTGGCGATAACTGTGAGCTTTAACTTAAAAACCTGAACTTGTGAAGACTGAAATGTCTTCTGGTTGTTGCTCTAAACCTTCTCCCAGTACTCTCAGCATCATGGTTCAGCCTTTCCTGGGGGAGAAGTCCAGGGCTTGTACACGGCAGCTCAGTAGGACCATTGTTCTGGCAAGGGCATTTTGCTCTTGGCAATTCCACAGTAAAACTCTGCTTCCTCTTCACTCTGAGTGGCCTGAACATGACAGTTCACAGGAGACTTTGTGGTTTCCTGCCTGTCTTGTACTGCACAGAAACTTCTGTGGATTACCTCTGTAACTCCCTGAAAGGAAAGCCAGCAAAGATGGATGGGAGTGGAGTGAACCTGGGAGGGATGTTTTGGCTGAGTTTCAGCCCCGGGCTGCAGACTAACTAACCTATTCCCACCAACACCAGATGCCTCTGAGCAAGAGCTATCTGTGACCACTCTGTTTTTTTGCTTCAAACATCAGGTACTGAAGCTTATATCTGCCAAGGGATGCTGCCATATCTTCTTTCTCTGCTTTCACAGAAAGACAATAGGGCAGGAGGGAGACTCTCCTTCAAGTATGTAGAGCAGAGAATAGATGTGGTGGAAGGTGGCTCTTCTCACAACAGAATAGGGATAAGGAGCAGATCCATATTTATACAGATCTGTCATCTATATGTAAACCTGGGGAATAAAGAGCAATTTTATGTACATTATGTAAGGGAGCCATGTTCTCCTTTTAAATGAAGCAAAGATTAAATTGGTCCCAATAGGATGGCTCTTAATTCCCTCCATTTATACATTCTTGTTTTATTATGCTTATGTGATAGCAGCACTTTGTAAGGGAGACTGAACAGATAATGTAATCAAAGAAGGTCCAGAGGAGTGATTTGCCTGAGTTATCAATATTTCAAATGCTACTTCCTGGATTATTTTCCTTCTATTATTCCATCACTTGGCATTTCAGCACAGTGTTTAACAAGAGTCTGGGAGAAGCCTCTGCTCTTCTACCTGACACCCAGCAGTGAATGAGCCCTCTCCTGGCTGCCTCCTGACAACCCCACTCACTCCAGTCCCAGCACATTACAATTCCAGTCTGTGTACCTTTGTGCCTCTCAGCCTGCAGTTAAGAGGAAAATGTGTCCCAGGCACCCCTCTCACCTTACAGGAGGGAGAAAACTTACCAGTGATGCAAGTACAGTACAACCAGGTTTACCAGTGATACTGAGCACTAATGAAACCCACGAACTGCTCTGAGCTCACTGATGTTCAAAATCCAGAATGTCCCACACCATCTGCTACTGATGGTCCTGACCCTGAGGCACTGGCAAGCTCCAGCTGCCTGTGGGCCACAGTATATGGGGGGCAGAAGAGAGTTAAAAATGGAAAGCCACGGGCATTTTTTGTCATGAGGGTGGTGAAACACTGGCACAGGTTGCCTAGAGAGATGGTGGATGCCCCATCCCTGTCCATATTCAAAGTCAGTCTGGATGGAGCTCTGTGCAAACTGGTCTACATGATGTCCCTGCTCACTGCAGAAACTCGATGGTGTTTAAAGGTCCTTTTCCACACAAACCATTCTGTGATTCTTTGAAAAGTGCCCAGCTGGAATCAAGTTTCAAGTCTGGAAACGGAGGAAGATGCTGTGTGAGAGGGATGTGTGCTGGCTTGGTGGTCTCACGAGGCTTTTCCAGCTCTTTCAGCATGCAACAACCAAGGCTTTGGAGGGAGAAACTAAGGATGTGAGTCCTTATTCCCAGCTTGTTGGCTGTGATACCTTTATTTTGAAAATGGTGTTTTTAAAGCTAGAAGGTATCTGGATAAACTGTTGAGAATGAATTCACAGTAATTTGGGGAGGTACACGGTCTGTGGCAGGTATTGCAGGAGTGTTGCATGGCGGCACAGTGTGACAGCACTGAAGAATAAGCCCAAAGAAGGGGCACGAGGTAGAACTGGCTGTAAACAGGAGTATTGATCTGGCTGTACCTCCCTGGGAGGGCAGGGAGGTGAGGTGAGGTGAGCTGAGGTGAGCTGAGGTGAGGTGAGGTGAGCTGAGGTGAGGTGAGGTGAGGTGAGGTGAGGTGAGGTGAGTCTCATGCCTTGGTGAGCAGTGAGTTGGTGCCTCATGAATTCCTAGGACAGAGATGCACTGAGCAAAAACAGCTCCTTGGACCAGGGGTTGTTTCCAGCACAGGGAGAGGTGAGCTCAGGAGGGAGAGGTCAGTTCAGAAGGGACAGGTGAGCTCAGATGGAGAGGTGAAGCAGTGGTGTGTCAGCTCCAGACCCGTCGGGCAGCCCCACAGCGGTGGTGGCCACACGGCCACAGTCGGCCCCCGAGCCCCTGGCTGAGCCAGTGTGAAGACTGAACTACAGAGGGGCCGTGTCCCTGTCCACACCATGGACACCCAAGAGGTGTCAGGCTGTCCTGCACCAGATTTCTGTACCTAGGCACAGCCTACAAAACTACAGCCTTTAGAGCAAAAGCCAATCTGAGCAGCTGCCCGGTTTGGGGTTGAAGCACCAGCCTTGCTCTTCCTTTGCTACTGAAGCGCAGGACACTATCTTTTGGTAGGTGAAAATCTCTGTGGTTTCTCCCCAGATGGGCTTTCCTGAACTACATATGGCCTAGAAGAGGGGAGAAACCTCTGTTCCCTGTGGATTTGTCCCAGGGTGCTGCAGATGGGTGAAGCCCGTGGGCAGTGCTGATGCAGCAGGTTTAAGCATCAGGTGAGGGCAGCTCTGCCCCAGCCTGGTCCCACAGATTCCAGGCATGAAATATAGAACCAAGAAAATTCCCTCTTCTCTGAAGGAAATTCAGAATAAAACACAAGGTTGGGGTTTTTCCTTTTTTTTTTTTTTTTTTTGCCTGGTTCAGCTCCAGCAGCATTCCTGATGTTGTGCTAGGAGAGGTCTTTGACCCCAAGTGATCCGCAGCTAATCGAGGTGGGTTGCCCATACAGCAGCACTTAGCCTGGCTGTGCAGCACTGAACTTTACTGCGACAGTGTGTGCCTGTGTGTGTGTTAAATACTTCCCTCAACAAATGTGTGCTTGGCTGTGTATATGTTCAGTTTAACAGTTATCACTCTATACTTAATAGGATTACAGAGATCTGCAGACAAATGAACACATCCCTCTATAGCCTTATCATTGGCTGATAAGTAAAAGCCTAAAGATTGTTGAGACAATTATGTTTTGATATTCATCTTAATACTCATTCAGGAGACAAAATGAATAAATTGCTTTTCGGCACCACAGGCAAGAGCCCCCACCGCCTGCGGCTCAGATCCAGCCCTTGCCTGCTGGCTGTTGGATCCAGCATCCTGTCCTGGCCTGCAGGGTCAGCAGGGAGCTTTGCTCATCTCCCCAGTCTCTGCAAGGTGGACACACCGAGCCCCTCTCCACAGCAGCTCTCAGGAGTCTTCCCAAATCTGCTGTTGTCACCCTAGTTTCCTGAAGGGAACTGAGGCACAGGGCAGGATTGCAGCTTGCTAGTCCCTGGCCAACCCATGGAAAAGTGGAGCCAAAACCTGTCTCTCTCTGGTTTCAGGTTCCTAGCTCCATGGCTTGGCCCAGCTGGCTCCCGTGATGCTCCCTTGCTCCATCGTGCCCCAAGGCTGAGCTCAGGCTCACTTCATGGCACAAAGACAGCACATCTCGCCTGCCCTTCTCTGCATGGGGATTGTTTCCTCCTGGATCCCAGGGCAGGAACAGCACCACAGACCCAGCCTGGCACTGGGTTCCCACACATCTTCTGCAGAGGCTGAAGGGAACGACCAGTTCAGTGCTGGTAATCAGCCTGCACCAGAGGCCTCACTGCTGGCTGTGCAGCACAAAGAAGAGCTCAGTATGGAGCAGGGGGGTGGGGAATTGGAGCAGACAGAAGAGCCTTGCTGGAAGGGAATATTCCCAGCCTCTGGTGTCCTGTGCTTTTTGGCCATATCCTTGTGCTAATCTGGAGGAGTTTTCTGGAGATATTGAAAACAGCTGCCCCTATAATTAGAGTTGGGAATGTTTGCATTACCAAGAGTGTCAAATTGCTTTATTACAACAAAAACAGAAGACACTTTGATCCAGAAAATTGGATGACTTCAACTTTGTGTGAAGTTGGAGCTTTCCTCAGTATTTGAGAAACAAAGCAGAGGAAAATGAAGCAGGAGATGCTCTCAGCTGTGGGTGTGGGCATTCAGGAGTGAGCTGTGCAGTGTGAGTCAGCATGGTGCTGCACACTGTGAGCGGAGGTCAATGCCAAGCAATCTGGTTAAAGTGGAAAATTTACACCTGAATAAATTGTAAAACAATAGTGTGCATTGGAAACAACATCAGCATTTTTCAAAAATAATTGATTTTGTCATAAGTCCTTTTTTATATAGGTGAAATGCCATTGAAAGCTCTCCAGCTTTCTTTGAGTAATTTCAGTTGAATCCAAACCCGTGTTTTTCTAGTGGGAACCATTCCAGAAAGGACTGTGTGATGGTTTGCAGAGGCTTCCCTGGAGGGCAGCCTGCAGCCCAAACCATGCCTGGCTGGGGTGGACCTTGTGCACAAGGAGCAGGAACAGCTCACCTCGTGCTGTTATGGAGCTCAGACCAGGATTTGCAGCTATGGCTGAGTGCACGGGCTGCATGGAGCCTTCCTGTCAGAGGGAACATCCTCCAGAGCCAGGAGGGGCAGCCGCAGCTGGTCTGGGACAGCGCTTGCAGAAGGGCTGCCCCCAGGAGCAGAGCTGGGCTCAGCTGCACTGCTCCCTGGGTTAGCAAGCTGCCTTGAGCTTGAATCTCTAATCTCTTCTTATCTCTACATCCTTATTCCAGACAGGCTTTTCCTCCTAACAGGGTGTAAAGAAAGCAGGGGGATCTACTTGCCATTACCTGCATTGAAATAACACTGGAGGGTTGTCATCTTTAAATCCCACCAGGCAGATGCTTTTGTAACATCTTAAACTTAACCAATGAACCCAGAATCAACCTCCCAAATAGAAAAAGGAGATAAAAGATTCATCCTTCCACATATTTTAACAGTAGGAGAGCAGTGATATTTCAAAGGCAAGACAGACATCCTGGAGGTGAAGGCAAAGGACGCGTGGGAAGCACAGAAAGGATGCAGACTTTAAAGGTGAATAGGAGGGCATCTGTGCTCAGCACTGTGAATGCTTCGGTCACAAGATGAGACCTCTTGATTCCACACTGAAGTGGAATTGCACATTTCTGGCTCTTATTTACTCTGCAAACAGAAAGCAAAAACTCCAGCCCCACTCTCTTTCCAGGGAGAGCAGCTGCCACTGCCAGCGTGTGCTGCAGCAGAGAGAGGCTTTGAATGTCCTGGCAGGTTGGCCAGTACACACTCAGCTCTTACCCACCTTTAGAAGACAGTTTCAGGTGGGGTGAACAGTTCTGTGTTTGAAAATGTTTTCATAAAACAAGCAGTCACTGATTTACCAGGAGCTGAGATGATTTTAGCCTCCAACAGCTCCCAGTGCAGCTGCAGCTGTACAGCCTGGCACAGCATGGGTTGGGGCTGGCCAGGTAAAACAAGCTCCATCCTTTAAAGAGAGCCCCCGTGTTCAGAAGGTTAGGAAATACTGTGTAAATACAGGAGACGTGGCACCTTCCATCCCAAGAACTTCCCCCTGTGATGTCTGTGCTTACCCTGTTTGTATGGTAATGACATGTAAACCAGCAAAATCACCAAGAAGCAGGTAGAGTGGTTGTGAAAAGTGTTATTTTTCTCTTATTAGATTTGCTTGGATTTCCTCTCTTTCTTTTTCTTTTGGTTCCCATCCGCTCACAAGGTGTGCTAGCCAGCTCTGCCAGGGGCTTTCCAGAGAAGCTGCTCCATGTCCTGCCATTGGCTTCAGTGGAAACAGGAGTGACTCTAAATTTCCTCTACGCCAAACAAAACAAATAAAGAGGACATTAAATTCCTTTTCTATAAGGCACAAGATAAGGTATGTACCAGGTGAAGAAGGCTTTTTTTCATTTGCATGTTATTTTAATTATAAGGGGTATAAGTAAGGAAGAGCAGGCAGTGAGCACTGAGCCTGAATCTGGCAAGGGCAGGCAGTAGATACTACATGGAAAGGGGTCAAGGTATGTCCTTGGGACATAGGTTCATGTTGTAAGGTCAGTGCCTGAGAGCTGTATTATTGAAAACAAAATTTAAAATTATCTTTAACATGTTGCATAGGTTGCATGTGTCCCTCTCCTCAGTCTTTTCGGTGGACATGGAGCCAACAACCAAGGCAGGGCCAAAGTCCCACTGAAGAAGTTATTGCTTCTCCTTGGGTATTGCTGAGCTGAAACTGCTGTCACACAACACCTTGAGCACAAAATATTTACACAACTTTATCCAATCACACTTTGAACCTGTGGGACAAAAATCTGCCGATGGCCATTAAATGTGATGGCATTACGTCTGTCTCTGCAGGTGGGAAGTTGTGGAGCACCGTATGTGGAAACACTATGCAGGGAATCTGTCCATATGGGCTTGCCCTGGACTCACAGTCCAAAACTGGATGTTATATAGACTTCTGGTCCTTCCCATCATGCTGAAGGCAGGAGGGAATGGAATGGCCACCAGGTTGGATGGGGCTTGGAGCAACCTGGGATAGTGGAAGGTGTCCCTGTCCATGGCAGGGGTGGGACTGGATGGGCTTTAAGGTCACTGCCACTCTGTGACTCTTTGAAGAGCATTTCCACTCGAGCCCAGCACTGAGGGCTGGTGGGTCCAGGGCAGTCCAGCCACTGTTGTTCTCACTTCGGTGAAGTGCAGTTGAGATGAGCCTTCCTCTCCCTTGGTGTAGCAGAGCTGCAAATTTCCGTGAGCACAGATTCCCAGGGGGATAGATATGTTATTAAGGGAACAAACTGATGTGCAAGTTGTGCAAGTAGGCTGGTTTTCTTTTTTTCTTTTCCTTTTTTTTTTTTTTAGCTCTATATGAGTGGCAATTTAGAAAAAACAGCTATTGAAGGTTTTTAATTCAAGTATGAATGTGTCTTCAGCTGGGGTAAATGATTGCCTCTTCCCTAAGGGAATAAGCTGCCTTATAAAGCACCGTTCACTGCTGTAATGGCCTGCTCCCTTTGGGGCAAAACACTGCATTTTAACTAAAAGGGGGTTGTATACAAACAAGACTTAATGCATCCCAACCAAAAGTTCCCCTTCTCCCTGCTCCATTGGCATGTACTTCCAGGGCCCTGATCCACAGCCAGTGGCAAATAACAGTGAGTCCCCAGGTTTGTACAGGTTCAAAATTGGGATGTGGTGATGAGGAGCCAGGCCTGGGTGTGCTGTGAGGCACACAAAGGCAGGGAAATATCAACACCAGCATGTTCAGCCAAATTAAAACAGGGGTGACTGAAAGGCAGCGGAATTGCATCCCCTCCCTCCCTCGTGGCAGGGGGCCAGGGCTGCTACCTCTGCACAAAAAGGCAGCATAACAGACAATTAATTAGCAGCAGGACTGGCTGCATGGCAAAGACACACCATGCACCGTATTTGCATGCAAATATCCCGTGGGTAGGGAGGATTGGAGGGGGCTGGCAGGAAATGATGGCTGGGAGGGTTTAACCTTGAATATTGCAAAAGGCATTGCTGCCGCTTATTTTGACACATGTGTGGGTCAGCCAGACCACAGAGGAGAATAATTAGGGAGGGAAAGGAATGCAAACTCTTATTACCGAAGATACCTGGGGGCTAACGGCATGAATACATTTGTTATAATTGACCCATGGCCCGATGATGATAATTCCTCTTAGAGATGGCCACTTAATCTATTCCGTGTGCCAACATGGATGTGCGAAATAATTGCAGCCTTGGCTCCATCTCATTTTCACTCTTGTGGAGAATAGCTAATTTATGACAGAAAATAGTGACTAATGTTCGAATAAACAATATTATGACTCAAGTGACTTATGAGTGCTGCAGATATGATGCACATTTAATAGAACATGACTTATCCAGACATGTAATTCTTTTTCTGAGCAGACTAAAGTAAGTGTGGCAGAAATGCCAGAAACAGCTTTGCAATTGGAATATGCAATTTAAAATAAGTAAAGATTACTCCCAGGTAGTTTATTGCTTTAACTACATCAAGGCAGGTCCCCGTAGCAGACTGCATAATGACTCTCATTTCATTTTTGGTTTGTGTCAAATATCTTCAGTTAGTTTTGCTTTATTGGCTTCATGCAATTTATTGCAGCATTAGAATGTGATTGTAATGCAACTAGTATTTTAGTTTTATCTTCCACTGGTAATTTTTCTTCTTTATGAGGCCTATACTGTCTGTATTAATAAAAGCCATAGAAATTATACAGCGTGGAACCATGTTTTAGTAAGTGCCAGTTTGCTATAGGAAAGCTGCACTAATATCACCATTTTACAGCCCAAAGGAAGACAGACCAGCACGGGCTGGCACGGGGTGCCACGATGCTGAGTGGCACCTCCTGCATTTGCTACTGGTTTGAAAGATGACTCCAGCACTGCGGTTTGTCAGAAGGGAGCATGGAGTGAATTCATCTCACTAAACAGCAGCTGCTTCTCCAGCATGTCAATGATTCGAAGGCTCAAAACCATCAGAGTGAGTTTTGTACATTCAGCTGGGGCCCTCAGGGTCTGAGCAGACCCTTCTGCAAGAGACCCTGAGCCCAGAACAAGTGCTCTGCTTTCCATGCTTAACCTTAGAGTGTCTAGTGACACTTCTCTGAAAAACTCACAGGATTTTAGGAAATTTGGGGGTGTTGAGTAATTCATCCAAGCAGCTTGGTGGTACAGTTTTGACTATGTGATCCTCAGCAAATATTTATAGTGCACAATTTCTGCCCCACTTCTGACATTTCTTATCCCTTATACTTTGGGTCTCTTCTTCCTCTCACATACGACCAGACTTCTCCCATCTGCTACTTCCCCAAGTACTCAAGCACCTTTCATTGCCGTGCAGGGGGCTCTTGCTCCTCAGCAGCAGTGCTTTCCTTCCTGGTTTTGGTTTGCTTTGGCCACAGGGCAAAGATGCTCTGGGGAGTTCGGGCCAGTCACAGCATTCACGTGGTGCTTGCAGGGATCCCAGCTCACCCTTCCACTCGTAAAACATGGTAAGAAAGGCCACCAAATATGAGGGAAAAGGTTTTATGTGTATGTCACGGAGCCCACCTGTGCAAAAGCCCAAGCTGACTCCTTGAGAGATTGGCCTGGGACCCAACCCCAGGAACAGAGCTCAGAGAGCTGCTGGTAACACCCAGTGGCTGAGCGTTATAGAAGCATTTCTAGGAACCAAACATCCAGCTCCCACAGACTCTGAATGGGAGCTGGGTATCTCATTCCCTTAGGCTTTCCTAAATTTGCAGGCAAAAAATATCCAATGTATACAGGGGGTGGAGTTCTGAAAGACTGATTGTGCCTTCTGTGAAATGAATTTCCTTTAAAGTTGCATTTATTGCACTCCATGGCCCCCATTAATCAGAAAGTTATATCTGGCCTTCACATTATGGTGAGAGAAGAATGTGAAATATTCCTAAGCTGCAAAATTACTCAGGACTGGGGTTTTCTTCCCCCCCCCATTTGCATTTGATTTCAGTCTGGAAAATAAGTCACTTTTTGTTAATGCCTGTCTGAAGCCCAGTTGTGAACTTGGCTTTGTGTAAGGGGCAGCCCCACTCCTGTCTAGTCCAGCACAGCCTTGGGCAGCCCTATCCTGCCACAGGATGAGCATTCCTGGTGCCTTTCTGGGAGCAGTGGGTGAGGGGCTGATGGAGAAGTGTGGGAGGGCTGGTCAAGGTGGGGTTATTCCCAAAGAAGGCTGACTTTACAGCCTTCGGTTGTCCCAGAAGCTCTTTTGTAAGAAGTGGGGGTGTGGTTTGACTCTAAAACTCTTGGCTATAATGCAGCTTCAAAGCTTAAAAAGATTAAAATCTTCAAGAAGGTTGAAAAGACCCATCTATTTTCTCACTTGACTAGATTCAATGTAATAATTTTTGTAAGACCAAAGGTATGAATTTGAAAAAAAAAAAAAAAAAAAGAAGGGAAGAGGGGACTTTCTTTTTACATAAACCAGCAACCTACACCTTGTTGGAGCAGGAAATGCTTTCCATGAGGACATATCTGTTTGAGGTGCTCAATGAAGGTTTGTGGGGCCAGAGTTATTTCTTCGTGAATATGTTCACAGAGAGGTCTGATCTCAGCAGGGCCTGCAATAGTATCTACCATGCACGCTATAAATAAAACATCCTTCTAAAAGCACCTGACTCTTCTCTGCTATCCCCAAAGCCTCCCACAGACTGGTCATGGCTGGCCAGTGTATTTTAGAGTTGTTAAGTCCTGTACACACAAACATCATATTAACGACTGTTTCATGGCAAGGGCAAAAATATCTGTTGGAACACTGTAGAACATCTTGACCCTTAGGAGTACATTCCCATGGCTAAGGGAGCTCCTACAGCTTTTCCCAGGGGCTTAAGTCACTTCTGAACAGGAGCAGGTTTCCACTATAACGTACCTTTACACCCCTGCAGAGCAGTGACAGCATCTGTCAGTGTGGGTAACTCCACCTTCCTTCCAGTAAAGAAGTTATTTTGGTAACATTACTGTGGGTAAATAAGAATTTAGTTTTGTAAAGCCTCTCTTTGATGATGCTAAATGAATTCCCAGAGGGTGGATAAACTTTCTCACAATGATGACCATTTGCAGAACAAAGAGGCAATTTTTTTCTCATTTCAATGTTTTCTGACATTTTCCCCCCTGGGGAAATAAATGGACCCATTATGCTCCCAGCTTCCCTGGCATTTGCAGAGCCTGGGCAGGGATTCTCCAGTGCTTCCCATCTTCAGGTTTTGCTTTGCTGCTTTGCTGTGACACCCAGCCGGCCTGAGGTGGCATCTGAGTGCACCATCCTCTTATTTGGGAGCAGCCTTGCAAGTTCCTGAGCCCCTGAGCTGAAGCTGCCACAACTGGGAAGGTATTGAGGTATCTCATTCTGAAAGCCTTCACAGGGATCTGGGGGCTAAATGCCACCCAAAAGGTGCCAGGGCAGAAGGAGCCCCATGAGACTTTCATTGGGGGACAGACTCAACAACCACATGTAGGGAAAAAACACAGTTCGCAGAGAGGGATTATGTTATGGATCACTCCACCAAAAAACCTTCTGCTTTTTAGCCTGATGGCACCAATCTTCCTGTCAGTGTCCAAGCCTGGCAATGCCAGTCCTGATGGATTATTCCCACCTGCTGCTGGAAAGCATGGATAAGGAACCCCAGGAAGAAGGAGGCATGTGCATCCTGAGGCTGGTGTTTGCATGTAGACAACAACACCATGGTCACCGCTCGTGGCAGCACAACCCCAGCACTGCCACGTTGCATAAATCTCTGATGCACTCCTGGTTTCTGCTTGGTCTGAGAGCAACTGAGATTAGGAAGGCAGACAGAAGGGGCTGGAAAGAAAACAGTGAATAAGAATAGTATTTTGGGATGTACTTGTTATGAAGAGAAAGTTAAAAAAATATTTCATTTTCAATATCAGCTGCTGTACAAGAGCTTCCAGTGAGGGTAAAATCTCACTGCAGAGGGTTATAATCCTTATCAATACAGTAAATGGAACTATCAAACTGAAAAAGATCACATGGCAGTTAAGATAAAGGTTTGACTTGTCCCAGAACCAGGCTTATCAGGGTTTAGCAGTAAGTGAGTTTTGTTGCTCAGACTGCATTTAAAAAGTTCATTGATTTGCAGCTAATACCAAGTTGTCATAGTTTCGTGAGTAAGAGCTTGCAGTTTGCAGAATCAAAGCCTTTTCCTAAATCGATAAGAACAGATTCAGTGAGATTGCTTGAGCCCTCTGAGGCAGAGAGAGAGGCAACCAGCAAATCCACCCAGGCCGTGACATGAGAGAGCGACTGTCCCGGCCTCCAGATCCTCCCAAGGGTCCGCACTAAATGTTTTGCAGGAAAGCCGAAAACGCTCACCCTGGCAGCAGATGGGCTGCTGAAAGGGGCACGTCAGTGATCATCAGGCTGCCTGGTGCAGACCTCCTGTGAGGTAATTAGCTGATTGATTTTGTCTCTGGTGGACTGAGACACTGTATTTCCTGCATCACTCCAGTCAATATCATTGGATTTCCACGCTGCTGGATGCAGAAATGCACATGTACAGCCATGGTGTGGCTGAAATAGGGGATCCCCACCATGGCTTTCTTGGGCCTCCAGCTCCTCCCTAGGCACCCTGGGGAGCCTTCAAAGTCAAGGGAAAGGAGCGTCTGGGCTGGCAGGTTCCTCTTGCTTTTCCTATGTCTTCACAGGATCATTTATTGCACAGATAAGCTCAGGGCTTTAAGCTTCCCAGCTGGTTCTGCAGCTTGCCCATGGGATGGCTTCAAGTGTGCCCCAAGGACCCAGTGCTTCCCACCAGCCTCACCTGGCCTGCACTGCTGCTGCTCCAGCAAGCCAAACCACCCCTGCTCCTCCAACCAGGGCTGCCTTCTGCTTGTCTACTACCTAATTCCCAACCAGCAATGTCTTCTGCCCATCTATTATCCCAATTTCTTGAGGAAACCAGCCTCAGGATACCACATGCTGTGTGTACCTGCCTCCAGAACTCTTGGCCAATTTCAACTAAATTTGGCAGAGAGGGGGGGACACTCACTTATGTTAGTTTCTTACATCAGGATAAGAAGGTAGACACACAGAGAAGTGAGATGGCATTAACATGCTCAGCAAGGGAAAGGCTCCCAACTTCCACTTTTATTAAACTTCAAAGAGTCCCCCACAGGAGAAGGTGAGGGGTCACCAGGCTTCATGCGTTTTATGGCTCGTGTAACAGCTTCTTTCTAAATCAAACAGAGCAGAATGCTAGAAAGTGGTGCTCTGGCATTTGATGTGTCTACTTGAAGCCATCCACAAGCACGAAAATACAACATACGCACACACAAAAATAGCTCAGAGAGGCACACCAGGGAAGCCACTGCAGGCAGCCAACTATCCTGCTTGGCAAATTCAGGCAAGGAAGGCTGGTGTCTTTACAGCACTGGCTAAATTTGTTTAAATGTGAATTTTATGTTTGTGGTAAAAGTTACTAAAAGATGAACCTATGAGAAGTTATCATGGGGCACCTCTGCTACAGAGACAGAATGAGAGAGCTGGGACTGTCCAGCCTGGAGAAGAGAAGGCTCTGGGGAGACCATAGAGCCCCTTCAGTGCCTAAAGGGTCTCCAAGAGAGCTGGAGAAGGACTTTGGACAAGGGCCTGGAGTGACAGGACAAGGGCGAATGGCTTCCCACTGCCAGAGGGCAGGTTAGATGGGATACCGGGAAGAAATCTGTGAGGGTGGGGAGGCCCTGGCACAGGTTGCCCAGTGAAGCTGTGGCTGCCCCATCCCTGGGAGTGTCCAAGGCCAGGTTGGACAGGGCTTGGAGCACCCTGGGCTAGTGGAAGGTGTCCCTGCCCATGGCAGGGGCTTGGAATGCGATGATCTTGAAGGTCCCTTCTAACACAGACTCTTCTGTGACTCTGTGCATTACCTGAGATGTCAGACAGCTTTCAGACAGGAAAATGCAAAGTAAACCAGGCTTAAGTTCTGGAAAGGGCAAAAGATGGTCTGAATCAGCTTCTAGAGTAGTTGCAGAGACAGGAGATTTTCCCAAGGGGGATTAAACATGTTGCATAACAAAGCTTCCTGCAGAGTTTTTGCGTTCAGCACCCTCTGGATGAAGCTGGTACCATGCCCAGCTCCCCTCGAGCCTCCTGCTGGGCTTGGGATTAGTTTCCTGCTATTTGAGGATCTTTCCTGAAGATATGGTCTCTCTTGCTGCCCTGTAGTAACAGAACAAGGCCTTAGTTTCAGCAGGTAACGTGAGCACATGCTTAATTTGAAGCACGTGGTCAGTTCTGTTTCCTGCTCTGCAGAGCCTGTTGACATTAGCTCAGTCAGGCACTGCACTTCCCTTCTGAATCTTTCCAGTTATCAGCGCACATGCTAATCTCCAGTAAGTCCAGGGAACACAAGTGTGTGCTAGATGTGGCTGGCCTGATGTTAAGCATGTGCTTAAGTGCTTTGCTGAGTTGGAAGCTTGAACACCAGGGTTGCTACAGAGCTATAAATAGTATCACGTTCATCCTGCACACCAAGCAAAGCAAGGATTATAAATCTAAGAGGGAACCCAACTGTACTAAGCTCCATGGTACAATCTCTCCTTGCCTGAAACTAAATAGCAAATGAATCACAATCCTTTTGAGATCAAGACAGTCCCAAGATTTGCACGTTTGCAATTGTGTTTATGAGCATTATCATATATGGATGGAAAAATATTTGCTCTGAGTGATTTAGAGACCCAGGACATAAAGAAAGCAAGTCTAAGCATAGTGGGTTCTCATCTGTGTCCCAGCTTGATTCCTAGAAGACTTTTCAGACTCCAGTTTTAACCCTGACACAAAGCAGAATTATGGCTTTCACAGGGTAGCTCTCTGTCTCTTGCTTTTCTGGGATATAGTTTCTGCATAAGAGAACTCCCCTATGCTTCCTTCTTCTCTCTTTTTCCCACCCCTCTTCCTGAACTGCCCTCTCCTTCCATCTCCCCTTTGAGTGAGACAGCCCCAATATCTCTGATGAAGCACTTCAGGAATCCTTCCCGGCAAGGCTTTCTCTTTGGAGTGCTGGTACAACAAGTTGCGTTTTAATCCCTCCAGCCCAATGCAACTGAAAACTTAATTTTTCACACAGAGAGATGATTCTTTCCTCGATGAGCCCTTGTCAACTTCTCTCCCTGCCCTGAATGGCAGCAGGGTGACAAAGGAGCCCGGCACGTGCGCCCGCGCTCCCTGCCAGCTCCACAATGCCCTCTCTTGTGGCTTGGGCTGCTGATCCTCCTCCTCATCTATCTGGATTTGTAATTGGCCAGCAGCTCTTGTGACAGGGCCAGCTCTCCAGCCCCTGGCTGTGGCCAGCCCAAGGTGCGTATGGCAGAGAGGTTCTGTATGCTGTGATGTATTTCTTTGGCAATGGGTATCATCATTTTTTGGCTTCTTCCATGGCCCTCTGGGTCAGCTTTCCTTGCCAAAGCTGTTATGGTAGATAGCTCGAAACCTGCCTGCAAGTTCAGTGGGTTAGTCTGGAGCTTGCCTTTTGACCCCAGCAGAAATCATCTATCTAGACAGCATCAGAATCAGCACAGTCCTGGCACTTACACACTGCTTGGAGAAGGAAATTCCTTTGAATATTGCTCATTGCAGTTCCTGCCTCATCTTCTCTTGCATTTGATTTGCACTGTGATATCTTCCAATGCTTTTTCTCACAGTTTCAGCACCCGCAGCCATGTTACCCCATGACTGTACCAACTGATGCAGAGGAAAACCCACTGCCAGCTCTGGTGGTTGCAGAGAAATTTTAACCTGTCACTGGACTGTGCCCTTCATGTTCGGGAAAAAAAGCCCCAAATCTCACCAATCTCACCCAAACCTCAGTGCCAAGGGAAGAAAAGGTTGAGGATGATGAGGAGGCAATTCACCATGCTGAGGAAGCCATCAGCCATATTCTTCCAGTGCTGGGGAGATGACTTCACAGTGATCTCCAAACCAGGGAATAAATTCTCATCTCAGCCCAAGACCTGAGTGACACCAGCAGCCCCTGCCTGTGGAGGGAAACCCTCAGCACAACTGAGCCCAGCACTTACCTATAGTTTCTCAGAGCAGCTGAAGGATGACCCAGTATTGATAAAAACCATCAGATCTGGCAAAGCCACAGGAGCCCTTTGCAAAGCCAGCAGGGATGTGTGGTCAGCTCTGCCTCCTTCTGGCCTAAGCAAACCCAAAAGGTGCCCTGTCAGAAGTCACCACAGTGGCTGTTCAGGCCAGGCCAGTGAAGCCATGATGCCTGGGGCTGACATCCAACATCTGGAGAAGACCAGGCAGTGCTCATGGCTGTGGCACATCACTGCACCCTCTGCTCCGCAGCAAACTCCTCCCTTTCACCTGGCAAGAGAAGTGTATGCCCAGTGAACAGCCATCCAGCCAGTATTTGGAGCATATTTTGTGTCTGCAAAGTGCAAAATCAATTCTGCAGCTAGCCCAGAGGCTTCCTGACTGTGTCAATGTGTCCCAGCCCCCTTTAAGGGTAATGCCCCTCATCAGCTCACTCTCTTCACTCTTTGCCTTCCTCATAAAAGAGCATTTTCCCTGTGGCAGTGAGAAGAATGTAGCCTATAGATTTATAGCCACAAGGGGAAAAAATTACACTTTCACTCCAAAACACCAGCCTATGAACCCTTTGCAGCAGTATTTTTCCTTCTGCAGGAGTCGCAGTGCTTCTGCACAAACCCTCTGCTGACACATAGCCTGGGGACACCGTCAGGGCCAGCATTGTCCTGTCCTGGCAGTGGTGGCAGGGGTATGCCCAGCCCCCCACGGTAGCCTTGGGATGTGTTTGGGGGAGGAGGGAGCACCCGGGCTCTGCTGGGTTCCAGTGAGTTTGCATTTCCCCAGTCTCGCTCAGAATCCCGTGTCAGAGTGATGGAGAGGATTGAGCAGCTCTGAGAGCAAAACTTGGGAAAATCTGTGTCTTTTTTCCTAAAGCTTCTTGGTTGGCCCAATGAATTGATTGCCAGAGATAAAACTTGATGAAGAGGCAATGTTTTCCCAGCATAGCACTTGACTCCAAAAAGCAGGAGATGCAATAGATTTTGTTTATGTGCATGTCCCCTGCCATTTATTTATACGTGCAGTGCTTCAAGCTAATCGCACTTTGCCAGGCAGCACAGAGGAGCTGCTTCCTCCTGCACTTCCCACCAGCTGAAATATGGCTGGAGCACAGCACGTGGGAAGGGCCTGGTGCTTGTGGCATCACTGAGAGCTCAGTGTGCCAACAGCAGGTCTGTCCCAAGAGAGAATCCAGAGGTGAGAGCTGTGTGGTGGATAATAAGAAATAGGAAAGCAGGTGTACTATAGCTGAGACCCACTTTAGGGAAGGAAGCAGTTCAAGAGTCAGCATTTTAAACTCCCAGGCTGCAAATGAGGGAGAGGAGAAAATCCAGGAGGGCACTGCTGCCACAGGAGGAGAGGATGGCACAGGCCTGGGGGTGAAAGGAGAACGCCCATGCTGGGCAAGGGAGGCATATGGAGGAAGTCTCAGGACACCAGAGTCCCTCCCAGGCAGGGTCAGTGGCCAGAAGGTTGTGCTGGTCACAGATAAAAGGACCTCACACTTGCAGAGCTGGGATTGGCTCCTCTGTGTGTGTGTGCATGTGCCCATTCCTAGGCATCTCTTAAGGCTCCTCTAAACTCATCAGAGTTATGCAGAACTGAGAATTATATCGTTGGAGTAATTTTGCCAGTGAGCAGAGGATTTGTCCCAGACAGTACCAACCACTACTGATTCCTCCTAACTACCTTTTAAAGTGTTCCAGAGGCTGTCAGTGTGGATCAGGGCTGAGCAGCTCGGTGGCACTAAGCAAGCTCTGCCCGTCACCCTGTGCCACCACGGCCCCTCCACATGTGGCATCGGCCTCAGCATGTGGGGAGGAGGGAGGTGCCCATTCATAATCAGCAGCTCCACTGGTGGGGGAAGAGATTTACTAACAAATAGTTGTCATTTGCTAACCCTATCGTGGCAGTCTTTGTTTTCCCTTTTTCCTGGAGGCGCTCCCGAATGCTGAATGCCAGCATCTGTTACAGACCAGGAAACAAGTAAACAGTGATATTCCTGGTGGCTTTGAAAGAGCATTTAACTTAGCTCTCTACACTTGCCTTTATCAGGAAAATCACCTCAGGATGTGCTTAGCATGCCTATGAAGATGAGTGTCTGGGAAAAAACAATGTATAGAAGGCAGCCCATTGCTATAGACAGGCTGAAAAAAAATCCATGAGTCCTCCTGCCAGATGTTGACATTTTGATTTGCATAAAGGTAAACTTTTGAGTCAACGGCATGTCTAATTTTCTAAAACATCCCCAAGAAATAGGGCATGTTCACAGATAATGAGTTTGCATCATTAGCAGTTTTTTCAGACCTGTATCCTGGTGAACTGGCTCAGAACATCTTTGTTTCTGCTGTCTCTGAGCATCTCCCTGCAACTGTGCGAGGAGGGAAGGCAGCCAAGGGGGTGCCCAGGATGTAACAGAGGGGCAGCAGTGAGTCAGGAAGAGTATTGAGACATTTCTCCATGGACTGTGGAGGAACTTGCAGCTCCCATCCCATGTCGGGACAGTGCCAGAAACAGCCCCAGTTCCCACACCCTCCACCAAAACCTGCCCTCCCACCTTCCATCCTCTGCAGAAAATTCCAGCTAGCTTTGCCCTTCAGACAAAACCTTGTAGTTAAAACGTCATAAAGAAGCTACAAGACCTGTGAGAGCATCCTTATGAAGAAACAAGGATGTACTCAGCTCTCAGCTGGGGGAGCCAAGGCCCAGACGAATCATTCTCCCAGCTCCCCCCAACAGGGGAAAGCAGCCAAGCCCAGAGCAGACAGCCCAGATCCACCTCCCTGTGCCCCAGCTGGGGACAGGCATTCCTGGGTCTCCTCACTGAGCTGAAATAAGCTGCAGCAAGATGCCAAAACTGAGGGAGAAAACACGATCTTATTTCAGGCCAATAACTCTTTCCAAGTCAACAGTAAATCCACAGTGAGGAAATAGTGCAGGTTTGGGGTTCTGTACTGCAGTGCTCAGCTTGCTCTAGGGTATAAGCCATGCCTAGAGCCAAGAATTCCCACCATATTTCACTAGACTTTGAGTTTCTGTCTCTGAAGGGGCCAGGAGACTTTGATTCCTTTCAAGTGTGGGCTCAACAGTCACACAGATAAAACAGAGCTCCTGCATGTTGAGCTGTCCTGGGGCTGGGAACCCAAACATCAGGGACACAAGTGCCACACGTGCCACACGAAGGGGAAGAGTTGTCCTCCCTGACCTGCTGGCTCTGGTCCACAGCCCAGCCCGGCCTTGGGATGCCCAGTTGGTATTTCCCTGCCCAGCCCAGGTCGGGAGCAAAGCAGCTGCTCACATGAAGAAATAAAGCTTGTTATCTGTTGGAAGAGCACCTGAAAACAGCAGCTAAGGGACAACCAGACCCTCCTGTGTCTACACAGAACCGAACCAGCTCTTATGGACAGCAAAGCCCATTCTTCAGTGTGTTCCTCCAGCAGCACTCCAGCACCTGGGGCCAGGCTGGCTCCGAGCAGGGGTGCTGGTTTGGAGGGATGGACAGATGCCCAGCTGCACCTCCTGGCACCCTGGAGGAGCTCCCTGCTGCTGTGCCCAGCACAGTCTCACAGAGCTCTGGAGAGGGGAGACACGACTGAAATACAAAGCACTATCATTGCCGTATTAGCCTCAACTGAAATGTGCTACATAAGTGCAAATTGCTGTTATAAATCATAAACATCAAAAGGCCATAAGTGCCTAATAATGGCCTAAGTGGCTAATTTGTTTTATGTGCTACTGGAAGAAGCACCGTAAAGATATGGAACAAAAAATTTCCCTCATTGTGGTTTGGCCTCTGATACCAAGAAAGGCTGGAAGGGGGTGGGAGCAAAGTGCTGCTCTAACAGATATGCAGGAGCATTTCATATCAAAGCCTGTAATTAAAAACAAGGCACAAACCCCGGCGAGAGCCTGTGCAAGGCGAATGTGGCCGGTGTGGGGGATGACAGGGTGGGATGGGGTGTGCGGGGCAGCTGCTGGTGAGCTGGACAGACATCAATGGCACCATCCCAGATTGTGAGCAAGTTACTCCTGAAAAGAGGTGAGGGGGTGTCATGGCCCTGGCTCTGCTTCTGGCACTGGTACAGTGTGTATGGGGGGTGCAATGCCCACTGTTGCCCCCTGCTCGACGCCGTGTCTGAAACATCATCCTGAGCTGGGCTGAGGGACACCTTCAGCCTGGCCTGGCTCCTCTGCACCTCCCTTTCAGCATGGCAGTCTCCTTTCCCCATCTGAGCAACAACTGTGTGGCCTCCACCCGGCTTTTAATTGCTTTGGGCCTTTTGGGGTTACATGGTGCTTTAAAGGCTCTTTCCGGCTGGCTGGCTCTGCTTGTGAAATTAGCCTTGGAGAACCATAAATACTCTAATCCAGCCCTGCTGTGCCCTGCAGATATGTTCCTCATACAATTCTTATGCTGTTCAGGTCAGAGCTGCTTTTCTGCTCCGTTTGGCCCAGGACAGGCTCAGCGTGTTCCACGCACAGCACAGCTGATGCAGTTTTTCTAGTGGAGCAGAGGAGACTCCTGCATGGAACTGTTGAGTCCCGCATGGACTAAGCCCTGTTTAAGGATGCAGCACATTCAGCTCATCTTCTTTTAGTCTGGAGAGCTGATCATGGCCCAGCACATCCCAGCTGAAACCCTAGCGTTGTGCAAGCCCCAAAGGGCACCTTTTGGCCACCTGTGTGAAACATCACATTCGTTAGGGATGAGCAAAAGCAGTTGTTCCTAGTAAGGTACCTGACCACCCTCCCCTCTTTTTGCCTTGATGGATTTCACTTTCTGTAGATATTTTGGCTTTAATTTACAGTAAAATTGTGGTGTCCCTCTATAAGTGCCATGGAAGAATTCCCCCAGGTGTATTTAGCGGAGGCTGGTGGAGGAATGTGATTGGAATAACGTGTTTTGCTGTGATGCTGCAGCAAAAATGTGTGATGGCAAGGGAGAAACATCAAGCAAGGACCAGGAGCCCAGTACTCAGGGTCCCTCCACATGGCCTTGTATCCCAGATGGATCACATGGGGACTGTTCTCAGCACAGGGAATTAATTCAGTAGTATTTCAACACAGGTACAAATGATTTAGAGTACAAACAACGCTGCTTTCCTGTAATACATTGCCCTGCACAGAACCCTTGAGGGAAAGGCCCAGGGAATAGTCCTAATTGGTCTGTTCCTCTTCTGATATCTGTGATAATGTGGAGGAAGAAAAAAATCTCTTTGACCTGAAATGGCATGCCAATAAACAACATTTAAAAAATTAATTTCTTTGATGCTTATCACTTGCAGAGCACATGTTCAGTATGTTTTACAAACAGGCACCACAGGCGGTGGCTGACAAGACGGGCAGGACCAACCGCAGAGCTTTACTCGTCACCTTGCTGGGGGCACAGGAAAAAACAAATCCAGCTTTCACAGCTGTGGATGAAGGTAAAAGGCACAAAATGACGTGCTGGCAAAAACAGCTCTGTGAGCTTTGGAAGTGGCTGAGCAGGCAGAGCTGGGCTTGGCAGCTTTTGTGGCGGTGGCACAGGGTGATCGTGGACACTGAGATGTTCCCTCTGCAGGCAGGTGAGTTGTGAGCCATTGTCCCATGGCTGTGCCTTTGAGAAGATATAACCAAGGAAATGGAAAGTGGCTTTTCCTCCCCTAGCCCGTTCACTAGTGGGGAAAAACAGGAGATAGAGTGTGTGTTCATCTTGCTCAGTGAAAAGCACACCAGGTCTATGATGCTCCCCTGCACTGGCTCTGGGGCTTCTCAGCCTTTCTCTGGGCCAGTTTAACTAAAAGAAATCTACCCTCGTTTTGTTTGCTGGGCTGTTTGTTGTGTTTGTGGCAAAATAAGTCAGGCTGCAGAAGGGGTCTGTTGACCACAGGCTCAGCCTGAAGGGAGCAGGAGAAGATGGACAGTTGTGGAAGGAGAAGGTGGGACCTCACTGTGCACAAAGCAAACCTCTCTTTTCTAAGCAGAAGAAAATGAGACATTTTCAGACATTTGCACATGATGCGGCAGAGGTATCTCAGCAAGGACATGATGGGAAAGAGAGTGAGAGACTGCCTCTGCTTCTGGAGAATGCCAGTCCATTCGGCTGCTTCCCCACCTTCCTGCAACAAAGCAGTTCATGGGAGAGCTCTACAAACCCAAAGCCAGGGGGCAGGTAATGTAGCCCCTGCAAAACATGGTGCTCCATCACCAGCTGCAGCTCAGCTCCACCTCTGTGCTCTGGCCTGGGCAGGGGCACTTCACAAGGCCTCCTGCTTCCACAGACACTGGAAGGCAGGAGTAGCATCATTTCCCACTCCCTGGAATACTTTATTGTGCAAAATTGATTTTTGCCTGTGCAATCTCAGCTCCCAAAATCTTTACACCATCAGTTGATGTTATTTTACTATGTTACTAACTGTAAGTAATAAAAACCAAATAACTGTATTACCAATAATACTGTATTGTTGCCTTTAAGCAGAAATAGCTAATTATTGATCTGTTTGTTAAATGACAATGTAGGTATTGTATGCTGGCAGCAAGAACAAAGCAAGGATCCAAGAGCAGTGGTTCTTCCTCCTGTGTACAGGGAACATCTTTCTCATGGCTGGTTCCCAGCTGCAAAGTCATCGGGGGGATCCTCTCTGATCTGGCTCAGACCACCAGCAGCCTTGCTGGCAGCCTTGCAGGGCTGGAGCCATGTCTGGCTGTCCATGAACATCTGCTCCAGCTTTCATCAGTGCACTGATACTCCTGGGTTGGAGTTTCAGTGAGCCCAGAGTTGTCCTGTGATGGGGGTGCCAGTGCTTCCTGCTCATCCTTGTCGTGTCTGCCACAAGCCCTGGTGCCACCTGAGGAAGCAACAGATAATGAGCTCTTGTTTCAGAAAATTGGCACTGACCTGTTGTAGGGCTGTTCATAAGGCCTTTATTGAGGTGTATATACTCAAGTCTACAGAGCTGATGACCTATAGAATTGAATACAAAAAGCTGACTCCATATTCTGTGACAGTTGCTTGTAAAGATGTGCAAAATAAAAGAATGTATAAAGAAGAGAAAGATGTGTGGTGTGACTGTCCTGCTTGAAGCCTGGCATTTGCTTGGGGCTAAGTGGAGGCAGTGGTGTTGGTGGGGAGCTGACCCCGCTCCTGCTCTGCTGCAGGAGGACCTTTACCGAGCTGTGGGCACTGAGCCCCTGTCTGAAATCTCTTCTTCACACTGGCATAACCAAGCAGGCCCTGCTGCTGACCACTCTTCCTTTTCCTCTCTTTGTGCTCTTCTTCATCCTTGCTCTGGGTGATAGCTGCCCTTTCCTCTACCCAGGCCTTTCCATTCATTTTTTAGGCTGCTGATGTTGCCTGACTTCACCTCCATGTGCTGCTGCTGCTGCTGCTCTCTCCCCCCTCCCCATGGCCCACATCCTGGTGACATTTGCTTCTTCAGTTACTTACTTTCAGGTTAGTAAGTACCATGAAAGCACCATCCAACCTGCCCAGCCCTTTGAGCAGCCACAGGAATGAGCTGTCACTAATAAAATTTCATATCAAATGAGATTACCCTTCTCCCCCATTAGGCACACTTCTGGTCTAGGGACAGCGGCAGTGCAGGTATACAGCAATCCCTTCAACCAAAGCCTGCGTTAGGAGCTGGCTTTTAAGGAAGACAGTTAGTTCCAGGCTGTACCTGAAACTTGTGCTTTGAATTCGAGGTACTGAGCAGCATGACTTGGCTGTGGGTTGGGCTGGATTGATGGCACCTGTCTGCCTGTTTCACATGCAATTGCCTACAAACAGCTACACCTCCCAGCTGTCACAGGTGGCTGTTATTTATGAGTGCCATCTCTGGCAGGTGTGACAGCCCCTCGCTGTCCCAGTGACCTCTGAGGAATCCTGAGGGACAGATCTGGGTGGGTCTGTGCTGCTGAGTATTCCTGTGTCCTCCTTTGCTCATCAGTGCAGGTCCCCTTGATCATCTGCACGTTAGTTCCCATGTGTTGGCTCTCCTCTGCAGACATGAGCTCTTTTGCTGAGACAAACCTGTGTGCAATTCAGGGGATCATTTGCTGAGGGAGCAGCTCTGGGGAGCAGCACAGGCAGGGCTGTACCAGGACAGGCTTTTCCACACCAGTGACTCCTCCTGCATGAGGCCAACAGGCAACAAATGCATCCAGCATCATGACAGATACTGTGATACTAAACTCCCCTTGTCTTAGGCAGTGAAATCTATGCAGGAAAAATTGTTTTAAGGCCACAAAGACACTCCATAGGGCTCAGGGATGCACATGCTCCGTGGCATGGCTTGATAACTCCCAGGATGACTAGTTCTGCACAGAGCTGCCATGAGCCATTTGCACCGTTTGACTAGAGAGACAGGGACTCCTTGGGGTAGATGGAGGCTGGTTTGCTGGCAAAAGGCTTTGAGGATCCAATTTCAAGAGCTTTCAGCTCCTGCCAGACTTCACTGCTGAAAACACAAGGAGGGTTTTTTCACACTTGCATTGTTAAGCTGTGACGCTCTCAGGATGTTACAAAAGATTTCACAGACAGGTCAGATCCATTCGCTGATCTATCAGCTGCTGCAGAAGATGTGCAGTGACTGACCAAGAAAGGGTAATGCCTGGAGCTATCAGGAAAAGGGCTTGTGCAGCACCTTCCCCTTGCTGCTCCTGCTTCTGCCCTGCTGGCAGCATCTCCCACTTGGCAGCTCTGGGGCAGGATCCTGAGTCGGGTGTTTAGCAGCTGCCATGGGGCAGTCACTGCTCTGACCTGTTCCTCTGGATTGCACAGCGGTGGATTTAGAGTGCAGACATTTGTGTGTTTTGTGAATGATCCAGACTAGAACTGCCAACAGCATTCAGCGTGTCCATGGGGCTGGAGCTGTCAGAAGAAATAGTTTATCTGCCTGTGCTTTGTCTTTGGACAGGGCATAGATCTGGTTCTCCTTCTTCAACTTATGGGTAAAAATCTGAATTTTCATTATCTGTGAATTGTGAGAGGAAAATACACGTAATGACTGTGGCCCAAAGCCAGGTCCCTCTAGGCTGCAGCCTCAGCCAGTTCCATCAGCCACAGTGAGCTGTTACTCCCTTGGCTTTCCTTGGCTGAGTGAGCTCCAGCTACAAGCCTGATGTCCACAAGGAGCTGTTCAAGACATGGCAGCTTTCTCTCCAAATTGTTCTTTTTGGTGGGCCCCTGGTTTCATGCTGGGCTGGAGAGTCACTTTGCATTCGGGGTCCTTGCATGATCCCACCTGAGTCTTGATGCTCTCCTGAACTGCAGGGCGTGCCTCATGCTCTGATTTGTCAGCCTCGTGGCCGAACTCCAGCTGAGTACTGAGTACTATCCTGCTTACGTTGAAACAGGAAAGTAATCCCAAGGATTTGCTCTTGCCTTGCTGGTGATTGCTAAGTGTTGGGCTGTGGGGTGGCTAAAAGGTTTCTGTTGTACTTGGAGTTAAAGTGATGTTTAGTGCCAGGCTGACAGCTCCTGCCTCCCGAAGCAAGCTGACCCAGGAAAGGTGCTGCCATAGCATCTCTCATGGCCTTTGCTGTGGGTCAGCTTTACTGCTATGGATGGCTTTTACTCACAAAATCAGAACTTTGCTCCTCAAACAGTCCCTTGCAGTCTCAAGGGAGGCCCACAGGTCTCTGTCCTCAGAGCCATGCCAGTGGACAGCATGGAGGGGATATTACACCTTCATCGCAACAAGACATTCAATGCATCAGTTCCTTGCTGCAGTGGGAAAGAAGGGTTAAAAATGTGGAGTGGGGGAAAGGTCAAATATGTAAAGCCACTTTCATGTACTTAGGAGAAGAGTGGTAACAAGAGAGCTGTTAAAAATTTTTATAGCTGGCACCAAACAACAGTGGTGTTAAAAATCATGGAACTGTTTAATAGCAAGTGGAGGTGTACATTAGTTAATTAGAGGCACGCTAACAGCGAGGCCAATTGAGAGATATTATTTTAGTATTTTTTCCAGAGGGCATATCAAGTCTACTCACGAATTAATAAACAGATTGTAAAGTCTAAGCAAGCATATTAGGGAAGTGTGTGTGTGTGTACTGGGTCTATAGACTGGCGCTATGCACACTTGTTTATTTGTTGCCATTGCATTTGAAATATGTTCCTTGTTTTCCATGTAGATCTCAGTGGAAGAATTATAGCATATTGGGTTTTTCCAAAGACTCTAATTAAGATCTTCAGAGTTGATGTTGTTTACTGAAAAAACACAGCATAAATGAGACCTAAAACACCAGCATCCAAGTTAACCCATGAGTGCCAAGGCAGCCAAGGTGGAATGGCTGTCCCCTTGGAGCCTGCCTTTGGTGCACGTTAAGAGAAAGGAAATCACAGGATTCACTCAACTGACTTGACCCTCTGACTTTCGTCTCTCATCAAAAAGGCATTTTAAGAACTATTAAAAGCTGTCTGCAGTCAAATACATACCTCTGGCCTCTCCCTCAGCAATCTTAGCTTCTGTTAGAGGTAGTTACATTGTGAGTAAGTGTCATCTTCTCAGCTCACACAAAACCCCAGGCTGTTCAGAGGTAGGACAGACCACGGCCTTTAGGCGAGGAGGGACCATCCTGTCTGTAAAATGAAGTTTCCTTATAACTGGAGCTGGTGGATTTGCTCTGACAGCATGAGGACAGCACTAAGCAGTAGCCTTTTAAGCCTGAGTAAAGCTACACTCCATTAGGCCTTTTTCTAACCCATTTTTTTTGCCCCTAACACTGGTTTGATTCCTTTTTTTAAATCCACACGTGCACCTTCTTTAATACACAGTTGCTACTTTGCTTTCTGCGGGAAGACAAGCTGTCCAACTTAATCCATTACTGAGCCCTGCATTACAAAAACCGCATGGTGTTTCATGCCTCATTAGCAGGCGGGGAGCTTCCAGGCTGGAGTCGCTGCATGTCTCCAGCTCTCCTGACTTCCTTTCCCGACTCTTCTTCCCTATTTTACATTTTAATAAGAACAGCAATGACAAATTATGGCAAAAAGTCTGCCCTTAGTGGGTATCTCAGGGCACTTGGCTTTCCCCAGTAAGTGCAGCCTTGCACCCCTGCCCAGCACTCCCACGTCTGCCAGAGCACTCCTCCATCCCAGAGAGCTCATTCCAGCACAAACCCATCCCCTCCCCACGTGCTGTTCTACCCAGGCTGGAGGGAAATGGAAGAGAGACACAGTGGATGGCAGACCTTGTCTCTTTTGCTTGGCTGGGAGCAGCCCCACAAGCAAGGCAAGAAATGAAGATGATAAATTGAAGGATGCAGAACTGAAAATACTCTTCCTGTGTGTCTATTGATCTTCCAGCAAAGGTCTCATTCCTGACATTTAAAATAGATAGTTTTAATGCAGTGGCCCTCCCTGGGTTCCAGTTAAGCAATTTAGCTCACAGGGATTCACAAAAACATTATCTGCATCCTCAGCCCAAACAGTTCCAATACCAAACATCTGCTTGGCAAATGCTCTTGGAGAAAGGCTGCTGGAAGCCAGCAGGAGGCACAGGCACTTGCCACCCCATGAGGAGAGCAGTGCTGAGCTGATGCCAGGAGAGATTTCTCTGTGTGCAACTGCCAGATGATCCAGGAGATCCGGGAGATCATCACTCCATCTGGAGCTTCACAAAACTTCCTGCCCAGGGAGACACGGACATCACTAACCACACACCCCAGCAATCCCTTTACTCCACAATCATGGCCTTTCAGAAGAGCTTCAAAGAGCCAAACTCCCAAAGTCTTGGTTTGGTGGGGGATAAGGTGGGCTGAGCTCAGCCTGATGCCAGCCCTGGTGAAGCATGGACAGATATAGCTTCTCGCCTCTGGCTTTTTGAGTGAGACAGAGAAACCCAGGATTTGCTTACAACATGTTGGGATTACCTTAAAAACTGCCATTTTTCTTTTAGAAGAGAAGTATTTTATTACTTTCAACTTGGAACCTGGAAGTAATTCTACATGTGTGGTTCCAATTAACCATTAATTTACCACTATTAACTGCTGATGCTTATGGGTTTATTTTGCATCACCTACATGTTTGTGTTCCCATAATCTGAGCCTAAGAAGCTTGTCAAGAAACTATGAATTAAAGCAATATAAAGATGTTGACAGTTACCTCTCTTAGCAACCACCTCAGGAAGATCTGGAAAAGAATGCATCACAAAATTTTTTTTTGTTTTTTCTGCACACCAACTGGACTCTTTTTTTTATTTTAATAGTAAAATCTCTAGTTAATTCAAGAAGCTCTGATCTTCCCACCACTTCCTGCTGCAGGACTGATCAGGGTAAAACCACATTTAATTTTCAAAGGCATCAGGATCAGTGTCTGGGAGGTTTGGGAGAACCCACTCTTGGAATATTTCTTCACCCTACAGGTCTCCAGTTGGTAGGCCTATGCACACCACCATTGCCTTAAGGCCATTTTTCCCAAAGCTCTGCAGGGAATAACACCTTCTCCATATCAGGGCCAATCCGATCATGCCTCGGTCTTGGCACCCCAAGCCAGCAGGTCTCAGCCCGGGCTGTCCAAGGACAGGACTGACTCCAGGGCTGCCCCTGCTTTGTGCCAGTTCAGCCCGATGGACACCAGGAAGAAGACTCGTAGCTGATGCTGGAGAAGTGCCTCAATTCCTCCCTCTGCAAACAGAGACAGCACTTCTCTTCTTTGAGGAGGATCCTGGTGTTCTTGTGTAAACTTTGCTTTGCAAAGGCAGCCCTTCCCCAGCTGGGCGTGCTCCGGTGCCCTGACCCTCCTCTGCAGCACAGTCTCACCCCAAACCTCCTGTTTCTCTGAACGTGGCACTTTAGGGATGTGGTTTAGTGGTGGATGTGGAGTGTTTGATTGACTGGTGGACTTGGTGATCTTAAAGATATTCTCCAACCTAAATGATTCTCTATGCAGGGCCAGTGCTAGAAAAACATCTGTAATGATGCTTCTGGACCAGAAAAGGTTATTTTCTCATTACAGTGAAGGAATGACATAGATTGTTGGAGTGAGTCCAGAGGAGGCCATGAAGATGCTCAGAGGGCTGGAGCACCTCTGCTATGAGTAAAGGCTGAGAGAATTGGGGTTGTTCAGCCTGGAGAAGAGAAGGCTCCAGGGAGACCTTAGAGCACCTTCCAGTACTAAATGGGGACCTATAAGAAAGAGGAGAACAAACTTTTTAGCAGGGCTTGTGTGACAGGACAAGGGGGAATGGGTTTCAACTGTAAGACAATCAAATTAGATTAGATATTAGGAGGAATTTCCTGGCTATGAAGGTGGGGAGGCCCTGGCACAGGTTGCCCAGAGAAGCTGTGACTGCCCCATCCCTGGAAGTGTCCAAGGCCAAGACAGGGCTTGGAGCAGCCTGGGCTAGTGGAAGGTGTCCCTGCGCATGGCAGGGGGTGGCCTGGAGGATCTTGAAGGTCCCTTCCAACCCAAACCATTCTGGGATTCTGTGATTCTATGCTGAAAGATTTAATCACAAAAGAAAGCAATGCTATAACATGTACAGACAGGAATAAAAATGAGAACAGAAGGGTAAAACACCCTATGTGAAATTTTGTGATTCCTGTTCTGTTGAGGGTCAGGTGAGGTCATCACAATGTTCCCTGCCAGCCAGAAATCAGGTGAAGTACAACCTCCTCCACAAACCTGTGCCTTAAAATACCTACACCTCAGTTATTTACAGGTCTGGTATCCACCTGCCTATAAGTTTTGCCTGACAGCTCATTTAGCAACACATGGTGTCATATTAAAATGTGCTCCTTCATTTGAACACACCTTTGGGTAACTTTCAGTGTCACTTGGTTGCTTACTGATGTTGCATGCAGAGGAGTATGTGGAAAAGATAACCTGGTTCTGGATGTTGCTGTGACTCTGTGTCAGCTGGCACTGGTCCTCGCTGCCATACCAGTTTCATGCTGGTGCGGCTTAGCTAAATTAAACTGAATTGCTCCACTGGATTTTCATTGACTTAAGTCAATCATACCAGCACAGAGGAGGTATAAAGGAGTGAAAATCAAGTCCACTTAAAGGAAAAGCAAAGTAGATATTTCTTTAGTATATGAACTGTTCATAATCTGATGGATATCTTTTATCCTGTGTATTGATCTTTTTCTTGTAAGAACTAACTTGAAGTTAATTTCTGAATTGCCTGACCTCAAGCGGTTAGGTTACTGAAATCCAAAAAGTCACAGTTCAATTAATAAACCAATAGTGGTCAAAATGTTTGATCAATGTATCATTACACTTCCTTTACATGAATCTGAATGCAGGAAGCACCCAGCATGAAGGGACAAGGAGGAGCAGGAAGCACTGTCCTGGTGGGGTAGCAGAGCACATCTCTTCTGGGGCTATACTGAGGGGGTAGACCAGAGGTGTGATTATCTCGGTTTTTTGAGAACAAAAGAAGGAGAAGAAAGGGGCTCTGGGTGACAGCACTAAGTACCTGCCTGGCAGGAACTGAGAGGTTGTCAGGAAATCATAGAACCATAATTTTGGATCAGACGGGACTTAAAGCTCACCCAGTTCCAACCCCCCTTCCATGGGCAGGGACATCTTCCACTATCTCAGGTTGCTCCAAGCCCTGTCCAACCTGTCCTTGAACACTTCCAGAGATGGGGCAACAGTGGAAGCCAACAGTGATGAAGAACCTGGAGACAAAATACGTGCAGGCTCCTCAAAGACTTTGAGGAGCCTCTGTCCTGTGATTTCTGACAGAACAGTATCCCAATGTACCAGAGCTGCAGACAGCACTGTGAAAAATCAGACATCTCATGAGCCACCTCCATCCCGTATCGAGTTTCCAAACCAGCACAGTTTCCCCAGGAATTCTGGGAAAAGATGCTGGCCAACCTCAAGAAAAAAAAAATCTCTAAAGGCGAGGGTTGTTTCCCAGGAATTTAAAGAGAGGAGCTTGACTCTTTTACCAGCTGTCAGAGCTGATATTGCATGTAGGAACAGCTTGTATGCAGCATCTCCTTACAAAGGGTAGCAGGGAAGCTGGAATGTTGTTATATCAGACTATCAAGTTGTTATGTTGGATTACATATAATGCTATCACAAATGACAGAATGCTTGCCTCCCATCAAAAATTTAAAGAGCAATAGACCTCTTTTCAGCTGTCATTGCTGATAACATTTTATGCACAAGTTTATTCAAGCTCAAATACAGATGCAGGCTGTCAATAAAGAAGCCCTGGCAGATTAGGCATCGAGTATATTAAAGCTAACGGGACTAATGTGACCGCACAGCCAAATGTGACATTTTAAAACTGTGACAAAATGAACCCTTGAAGTTCTCACCACTCGTGTCCGCACGGCACATTCGCTGCTGGGCTTTATGGAGTGGAAACCAGAGCACAAGAAATGAGACAGGCTGCAAACTGCAGAAAGGTTGGCACAGCTTTGCTTCCCAGGAAACAGAGAGGATGTCTCCCCTTCCTCTGCTCTGCTCCTCGCTTCCAGAACACTGGGGAGGGCAACAAATAATGGCCCTAAATTGACGCAGAGGTGACACAGATTACACATTAGAAAAAGCCCTCGAGGGCAGGAAGGGTTCAGCACTGAGGAGATTGCTGGAGAGAGCGCCACACCTCCATCATTACAGAGCTTTAAGAAGGGGTTAGGGAAACATCTGCCAGGAACGAGGAAAGGGGGCTGATTTTGCTCTGGAGACCCAATGCTGTTTTCTGCCATTCACTTTCTCATTCTCAGTAACAGCCATGGCTTTCTACTGCCAGCAGAAAGGGCGTGTGAGTGTTTGTGTGCTGGGAAACTGTTTGGGCCAAAAATAGTCTATTGAAATCAATAATGAGTTGTGGTTTTACAACAGACGGCCCGGTTATGCTCCCCTATCCCACTTCCTACTCTCATAAAAGGTCTCAGCAGCTGTTGCTGGTGTCCCTGCCCATGGCAGAGGGGTGGGATGAGATGAGTTTTAAGGTGCTTTCCAAACCATTCTGTGACTCTGTGATGTTCACAAATGAATGTTGCTGTGGTGGGATAGGTGTAGTGTCCTCAAAAGCACAGGACTTTTGGAGCAAACACTTCATCCAGACAAGTGAAGGATCACCACAAGCAGAGATTCCTGAAGCCACACTTCCCTGCTCCAGAGGGGAAAAAATGCTTGACAATATTAATATAATCCTTACAAAGATTAAAGGCAGCTCAATGACAGTAACTGAAAGAGAAAAAATGCATCACCTGGCTATGTTTTGCTTGAGCCAGAAATAAGAAAAAAGAAGGATTAAACCCTCTCTTCAAGGTACCTAGGAGAGTTAAGCATGTGGAATCTTTATCTTTAAAATTAAGCAAAAGCCTTTGCCATTTGGCTGTGTCCCATCTAACACATGGAAACCTGGAAGCACGTGAAGAGCCACATATCCAATACCTGTTGCTGTGGCTCATGTTGCCTCCAGACAAGGCTTTCCTGTCTCTCAGGCACCTTTGAAGCTTGGGGATTACAAGGGTGAAGAATAAGTCCTCAACTTATTTACGCTTTAAAAATCTTTGTGTTTTCAATATAACTATCAGTGTGGTAAAATGAGGTGTTTGGTTTCTGAAGTGACTCTCTGTGTGTTTCTTTGGTTATTCACTGCCTGTATTCAAGGGAAAAAATACTTTGAAAAATAATGACAATGTCTCTCAGAAAATAATGAGTTCCTTCCAGTTAGCTGTTGAATTGTTTACTGCCATAGCTGAATAATAACAGCACATCAAAGATGACTGCTGTAATTAAAAGATCTGTGAACATAGGTTAACAAATTAGTGCATCATAATGTGCAATTGTCTAATTAGGACAAAAATGCTAGTTCCACATAAAAGACCAATAGGAAGAAATTCTAAGGGAGAAAATAGGAAAGACAACAGCATTGATACTGCAGAACATTGGCAAAGATGTTATCAGTAACTTTCTTGTGGTATCAGTAACTGCCCAAAGGTATCAGCATTTTTGTGGATTACTTTACAGGCAAACTTCATTTGCCATATGAATCCCACAAGCTGGTTGAGGACTCCCATGAAAAGACTCTAAAACTGTAATAATGGTTTTAAAGCCTTCTTCATTCTTTTAGCACACGGGAGACCTGCAGGCAGGGGTGCTGTGGCTGCACACACCCATGGTGTTTGACCCCAGGTGCAGAGGGAGATGTAGGACATTCCCAGTGTCACTGCTGGGCATTGAGGCAGAGCGGGAGAAATCCTAAAAAAGTTTAAGCTAAAGGCAAAAGTCCTCTTGAGTTTAGTGGGTTGCGAATTCCATTTGGAGAGATAAAGGCCAGTGTGTCCCTACACTGAGGGGCAGATGGCAGAATGAGTTTGGCTTTGATTCAAGCACCAGGAGAAATTCCTGTGGTTTCAGGAGAGTTCAGTGCATGGATGCTGAGCTCTCCAGACAACCCTGCTCTCCCATTGACATGGGCATTACTGAGTGCTGAGCCTCCTAAGGATCTGCCTTAACACGAGCTGAGCCTCTGGGAACCAGCTCTCTGTGCGGGGGCTGGGCTCAAAACCAAACCCTTCATCCCTTCTGTGCACTTTGCTGTTGGTCCATCAGGGAACGTGTGGCAGGGCACAGAGTGAGGTGCTGAGCGCTCCCGTTGGCTGCTTTCCCCTAAAGCAGACAGAGCTGCTGCACAACCCCTGAGGCACAGTTGAGGGCTCTGCAGCCTGGTGTATACACAGGAGGGGATAAAACAGGTCCAGGTAGAGCGTTACGCACCTCCACAAGGCTCCTCACCTCAATCAGGGACATGCAGAATTGCAAATCACTGAGCAGGCAAAGAAACGTGTGCTCTCATCTGAGAGCAAATGCTTTCAAGTGGCTTGAAAAAATGCGTGAGAACAAAAATCCTGGAGTGGTAGCTGCCCCAAGTGGAACTCAGGAGCAACTTGAGTCACACTGGAGAGAAATGATGCACATGGTTAGAAAAGCAACTGTCATTTTTCATCTTTATTCCCAGTAATGATGCTGCAAGCTTCCACTCTGTCTTCAGGAAGAGCACACAGCCAACTTTTTCATGAGTTAATAGCAGGACTTGAACATGCAATCTCCTGCATTACACCTCCTCTAATGTACCAGATGAGCTTCATTAGCTGGTGGCTGCAGCCACTTCCTCCCTGCACTCTGACAGCTGCTGGAGAGAGAAATATGACAAACATTCGGGCAGTGCCTGACCTTGCCTGTGCCAGCAGAATGCTGCACCTCCTTGGGGTTCAGCTGTCTGGGCAACTCAGAAATCAGAGCACAGCTCAAACCCCTGTGAAACTGCTTCAAACACGGCTATTTCTGGTTTCCTCTCCCTGCTCCAGGCTCTGTAAAGGAGCCAGGGCCCCTGTCACCCTTCTGCAGGATGGGGTTGAACCGCCTCACCTGTGAGCACAAGCAAACCCAGCATCAGGGGCTCTGCAGAGGGCCCTGCAGCTGCTCTGAGCATCTGTCAGGGCAGCAGAGATCCTCCATGTGTGTTTTCAGGCTAGGTTTGTCTTGAAGCCAGCAATGTTAGCAAACAAACACACACATTGATAATCAAGGATTCTATAAGTCATTTGTTTATGTCTCTTTGTATTTTTATGCACATATGTATGAGCTGTAGTACATTTTGTTATGCTTTCAGAAACAAGAGGATTTCTGTGAGTTTCTTCTTCCTACCAGTAACACCCGAATGGGACAGGAGCTGGAGAATATCTAAATTTGTCAGAAAGCATTCAGCTTTGTGTTGTCTCAATAGGGCTTTTTTGTTTCCTCTTGATTTGGGAAATAGTAGTTAATCGCTGCCTAATTTTAATTTTAAATAGGCCATATTGGTAGGACTCGATTCCATAAGAAAGAAAAACATAGCAATTGAACTTTGGGCAACAATTGAAACTATAGCAATAAAAACAAACACATGAGTGTTTTCACAATCAGAGCATTTAAACAACAAACGAGCAATAAACAAACCAGATCTCTAACTACCTGACTAAACTGGGATCTGGTAGAGGAAAAAGCACAACGGTTCATGAGATTTTTCTGCTGGTCAGCTTTGAACACGGAGCCTGGTGTCTTCTGTAGTAAAGGCTTTCTGGTGCTCTAATTAATCACTGTTGTTTCTGCTGCTCCTCTGAACCCAGCACCCTTCTGCTGCAGCCTCTGCCTGCAGAGAGCACAGGTGGGTGCTGGGGTCACAGATATTGCATCTACCAAGGAGAACATTCAATGTTGTTTACAAATATCTCTGTCTTAACCCAGTGCAATAATGTTTGTTTATGTCCTATCTGAGATGAAGAGTTACATCCTTTGTGAATTGATTATGTTTTGTAAGTAAACAAGGAAACTTGTAAAGGAAGGCAAAAAATCCTCAATGTTGTGACTAACTGGTTTTTGTTTGGGTATTTTTGGGCCATATATACCAATTAAAGGTGATTTATCCTTTTTTCCACCTCAGTTTTTAGAATGTTTTAGGTATATTTCTCAGTAAATCAATTTGGAGAATGTAGTACATATTTCAGCACAAATCAGCTTCCTGTAGGTTGAGAAACTGCCCAAACAACAAAAAAACTGACAGAACAAGATTCAAACAGTCCCTATAAGCACATGTGCAGCCTTGGAAAGGGTCCTACTTTGTAAAAATCCTGTAATAAATTAGAGAAGCTGCAGACACATAAACAACACAAAGCCCTTCAGTTTGTGTGACTATATGGTTTATATAACCTTTACTATAAGCAACAGGATCCCCAAATCCTTGAGCAGACTTCTAAATAAGCACCCTGGATGAAGATATTAAAGTTACGCAAGTTCTATGAAAATTAGGGAGTATAAAGGAGACAGACCCCCTTATGAGTCACTTCTTATGGATTTTGGGAAATCCAGGTGGAAAAGAACTGTTGGAAATCATATTTCGTTAGTTTTACTGCTCAGGCTTCTGGGTTTTCTATATAGGTCAAAGCTTTTCATAATCCAGAAGCTGAGTCTTAACTGTTTCTTTAGGCTGGATCTGAAAAGGGGTGGAGATGAGGTTGCTCTCAGACCAAGACCCTTCTCAGTTCAGGGGCAACTCAGCACAGAAATCTTTGCCTCAAAGTGTGACCTGATTTCCAGAGGGTTTGTGAGCCCATATGTTTCGATGCATGCTCAGTACTTCTGGTGCCTTTCAATTTCTAAATATGGACTTGGGAAGCCTAATTTTAACCATGCACTTTTGGGAAGTGTTGGCAATAGTTGAAAGCGACTGTGCAGCCCAGCACGCCGTGCTGCAGCAGATTGCTCCAAGTGATTTATATATTCCTGGTGCTCACTGTCTCTGATGCCTTTTCAGAGCCTTACAGCTGTTGCATTTATGCAGCACTCTTTATCTTGACCTTAGCCCTCGGATTTCTCAGCTATTCTACTCTCTTAACATCTGGGCCTGAAAGGTCACTAATTTACCTTGTGTTTCCCCACTGTGGGTACCACTGGGTTGAGTGGGTACAGTTTGAAAAATAACACTCTGTTGGTGGGCTGCCTGTGCAAAGGGCTTTCTGCCCTCGGCATCCTTGTGTTACCTTCTCCCACTGCAGCAGCTCTAAGTCATCAAACATCTGCCCTCGAGAGCATTGGAGTGTTCTTGTTGGGTCCTTATGTGTTCAAGCAGCACACCAGGTATCCAGTGTGCTGATATTAAATTGCTTTTGCAGCTTGCCTGAAGATTAAGGAAGGGAGCTTTATTTGTACTAACACCCTTTTAATGCATCTTGAAAGACCATAATAAACATCTCCTGGACTGTAAAAGGAAAATGTATATCTGGAGGTTGTGGTAAATTACGAAATGCTGGCATACCTAATAAAAATTCTATCTCAATAGATTAACATTTAGTGAAATGTTAGATGATGTGAAACCAGACCTGGCTTCACTTCAGGCCCAGGTCACTAATGTCACTTGGGGAAATTATGAGAACTTCCATTAACTTTGTACTGGCAGACCTCCCAATCTATTTCACATCTATACGTTTTTAGCACCCATGAGCAATACAAAGTGTCATTTCTCACATCCCAGAGCCAGGCAATACTGCAGAGCCTCTCTGCATACAGGAGGCTACTTCAGAAATTAACAGCTCAGATCTCTCACTGATTTTAATAAAGAGTTGTTTGTGGCAAATTTCTTGGTTATAGGAACTGATGACTGCTTTGGCCTTCCTGTCAAAGCCAGCACAGCAGGACAGAGGTTGAAAACATGGGTCAAAAGCACAGGAATGTTAAATCAAACAGATTTGAGACATCTAGGGCCAAATTCAGACTGAGTTTTGAAGTCGCTAAGACTGGTTCGCCATACAACCTCTGCACCAGGAGGCTCAGAGAGAACAAAGTTAGTGACAATGCTTTGGGAGGGGGACAGAACTTATCAACTATTATCTCAGATGCACTCTTTCCCCTATTTTCCCAATAAACACCCTTTTTCCTCCTGCCCATTGCCCTTTACAAACTTGCCAACAAACGAATTGTTTTGGAACTCGAACCAGTTGGTCTGGAAAGGACCTTCCATTAAAGCCTAAGAATTGGAGCTGACTTAAAAGCGGATGGTAGTATTTTCAGAAAAGAGGTATCTAGCAAGTCTTTAATGTCATGCTTGCCTGGAACTGCTCTCCTCTTTAATTAACTCAGTAAAAATCCTCTGGTTACTCCATTTTATTTGCTTAAAACCACTACAGAAAAATAAATGCATACAAACCTGATTAATAAATCCGTAGAAATGTGCTGTTGTTTACTGCGATGCAGTGGAGCACCAAGTTCCCTGTACATAATTCAAGCCCCTGGCAACAAAGGCATGTGTGAAAATCTCCTGTTTTGACACAGGTGGAGTAAAGGTGGAGTATCCTTGGAGTAAAGCACAGACTGTGGTTTTCAGCCCGTCTTCACGAGGAAGCCTGGAGGTGGGTATTAATAATTGAAGTTCAAAGCAGTGTCCAGGATTTTTCAGGCTCTCCGCACTCACAGCCTCCTGGGATGTGTGTACTACAGAGCCTGACCCGTGACTGCTGCGCTGGGAATACAAGTCCCAACAGCCCGAGGTGGGAAGCTGCAGCTGAGCTTTTAACTCTGAAGGCCCCAGTGCTTCAGACAAAAATAGTTACAGCCAAACAAAAGGCAACGACGGCGACCGTGACAGTGAATCATTACAGGCAGGTTTTCACCCCTAAGCCTCAATAAGCAAGTGATCCATGGCAGCATCAATAGTGTTCAAACGTGGCTCGGTGCTCGTGCTGAGTGATACCCAAGAACTGTTCAGACAAACCCTCCCTGTCGTGGCCGGAGAGCAGAGCGGGGGCCACGGCGGCACCCCCAGCCCTCCCACACCGTTCAGGGGGCCCAGAGTGTGAAAAGAGGGAAATATTTCTTTAGCTTGCCAAATTGATGTTCTGACATTTAGCTTTAAGTATCTTCCATTTCCCTCAGTATCTGACCTTTCCCTTTCTCGTATGGCTCTTGCTCTACTCTGCAAGCGAAAAAAAGCAATACTCGGCCATTATCAGGCTCATCTCGGTAGTCCCGGCCATTAACGTTAATCATCCCCCCCTCCCGCCCCCCTGCTCTCGGTCCGGCTCCCCTGCATCCCCTCTCGCCGAGGAGCACCGGTGAGAGCCGACACGGGGACACAGGCGATGATACAGCAACGCCCTGATAAAGGGCCGCTCACTTCCAGCTGCCAGAGCCAGTGTCCTTCTCTCCAGCAGGAGCAAAGCAAACCAGGATTAAAACAGGACACCGAGCGCCGTAGATCATCTCGCTGATATTTCCCCCAGGACTGATGTGACGACTGCGACGAGATGCACTAGTGGTGGCACATCAGCACTGCCACGGGCTTCCATCTCCCACAACATGCCTAATGCTTGGCCATTTATCCAGCAGGGCATGCAGGGGATGCACAGCTCTGCTCCAGCAGCCAGGGCAGGCATGGGAGCCATGCGGGGCTCCGGGCTGGGAATGACAGCACCGCCACGTTCGAGTGGGTTTAGTGGTGCATGGAGAGTTCACTTAAAAACGGACAGAAAAAGGAGAGGGGGAGGAAAAAGCTGAGATAAAAATGCTACGCTGAAGGTAGCAGATAAGAGGGGTGATAAGACGGGGAAGGAAGTTGAATCTAAGTACAGAAAAGCATGCATCAGGAATGCAAATGAGGGGCTGGACTGGATAGAAAACCAACGGGGCTTTATCGGGAAACTGATAAAGGAGGGATTAAAACAAAAGTTCAAAGGTAAATGTGGGTTGTAGAAAAATAGGGAGCCGTAGGGAGAGAAGACAGTGCTCTGACATACTGACTTGGCCCTTAGCAGTGTGAGTTTTCCATGTCATCTCGGCCAAGAGAAGAAGAAGCACAAAGATGGGGAGCTGTAACAGGGCTGGAAATGACAAAGAAGAATGGGTGTGAGAGCAGCGATGGAAACCAGGCGAGGACACCACTGTTGGAAAGCAAAGGCAATTTTGTCTTGTGACTGTGTGCTCACCCAAGCTTGACAGAGAAAGAAGAGAAAAACACATTCCTGCTGTAAAAATTCACATGTATGTAAATCACGCAGCAAACTCCATAGTGTGGTTCGGGGTGCCAGGCTCAGCTCCCAGCTCTCCTGAGGGCTCCTTGCTGAGCTTGGGCTGATTGTTTTCGCCCCCCTGCAAACCGCGGGTGATGCCGCTGCACTCCCAGCCTTTCCCTCTCTGACCTGTGGTGCTGCTCATCTGCTGGGGCTGTGCTGCTGCATCTGCAGGGAACAATCCCTCTCTATTGGCAGAGTTATGAAGACGGTTAAGAGTGGGGATGCCATTGTAGCTTTGTGTAAGTCTGGCCCCGGTCCAGTGAAGATAAGCTGGCTTTTGCACTTTTAAATATCATTTTGCCACTGTGTAACGTGTCACAAGTGTGAAGCTTTCGTGGGAGATGAGGTAATGAACTAATGTGGGAACTAATGAAGGTCATCTTGAGAGAGCAGTAAGAATAATGCCTGCTGCTGGGAGACTTCTCCTGGGAGCCCTCAGACTTCAGCACTTTCCTGTCTAAATAAGATGTATACTTCCCTGACCTTGTCTTTTCCAATGTAAACCCAGAGCAGGATGTACTTAGAGTAAAGATAAATAAGGCCTTACCCAAATGAAACACTAGTCTGCAGAAACAAATCTTCTCCAAGGAAGAGAGGGAATGGAAGCAGAAACTAATGCTACTCTACTGGAAAAACCTTATATGCTATAGAGATGAGGGAATATAGTATCTGGTGCAGAGTGCGGTAGTACTAAATGCAACTTAAGGTTGAAGGTGCTGTTGCAAAATCTTGTCAGTTTTACTAATTAATTTATGGAAGAAATAGCATTTAATTTCTCCACCTAAGCTTTGTTTTTAGAGATACTGTGGGTTCAACAAAGTGAAGTGCAAGGTCCTACACCTGGGTCACAGCAATCCCAGACACACCGACAGCTTGGGCAGAGGGGTGATGGTGACCAGCCCTGTGGGTAATGGGTGATGAAAAAGTCACCATGAGCCAGCAGTGAGTGCTCACAGCCCAGAAACCAACAGAGTCCTGGGCTGCATCCAAAGGAGAGGGGCCAGCAGGAGGAGGGAGGGGATTCTGCCCCTCTGCTCTGCTCCTGTGAGGCCCCACCTGGAGCACTGGGTACAGTTCTGGTGCTTCCAACGCAGGGCAGGTCCTGTCTGACCAACCTGATCTCCTCTTGTAATCAAGTGACCCATCTGGTGGATGAGGGTCAGGCTGTGGATGTGTCTCCCTGGACTTCAGCACAGCCTTGGACACCGTCTCCCACAGCATTCCCCTGGAAAAGCTGCAGCCCAGGGCTTGGACAGGGGCACTCTGTGCTGGGTTAGGAATGGGCTGGAGGGCCGGGCCCAGAGAGTGCTGGGGAACGGGGCTGCATCCAGCTGGGATCCAGTCACCAGTGGTGTCCCCAGGGGTCAGTGCTGGGCCCAGTCCTGTTTAACATCTTTATCGATGATTTAGATGAGGGGATTGAGTCCATCATTAGCAAATTTGCAGATGACACCAAGTTGGGAGGGAGTGTCGACCTG
>JAWMRA010000048.1:9102530-9112966 GCA_035584735.1 Pseudotriccus pelzelni
GACCCTTCATCAGGAACTGTAGTGACAGGACAAGGATTAATGGGTTCAAACTGAAAGAGGGGAAATTTAGGTTAGATGTTAGGGAGAAATTTTTCCCTGTGAAGGTGGTGAGACACTCTCACAGATTGCCCAGGGAGGTTGTGGATGCTCCATCCCTGGCAGTGCTCAAAGCAACGTTGGGTAAAGCCTTGAGCAACCTGGCCTAGTAGGAGATGTCCTTACCCATGGCAGGGAGTGGAATGAAGTGATCTTTAAGGTTCCTTCCAATCCAAACCATTCTGTGATTCCATGACTCTCCTCAGCACGGAGAAGGTCAGTGTGCTCCTCTGAGCTGTTCTGTCAGCACAGCTCTGGAGGAAGGATCACCTCTGAGCCCCTCGTTTGCAACAGGACATCCTAGTGAGGAAGCTGAGAGGCAGCTGGGAACTAGAGGAAGCAGGGGGGAATGCTCTGTATTACAAATAACAACATCAAAAGGGGTGGAGGAGCCCTGTCAAAATGTAAATGTGCAATTTGCATAATTGGGCAGACAGGATTAAAGGAAGCACAGAGAAGGATAAGGATTAGGTGGAGGGATAGAGAAGGGCAATGAGAGCAGCACAGAGAGAAAACACTAAAGATAGATAGAAGATCTCAGATAAGCAAGAGCAAAGGGAGAAGTTGGAGTACTCAAAGGCAGTGAAAGGAAAGGGAGCTGAGAGGAGCAGTGGTATGTGTTACTAATCCAGCCTGTATTCCAGTTAGCTAGGAAGTGTGCAAATTAATTTTAAAAGGAGCTTGAAATCAAAGGGGAGTGTCAGCTGGGCATTAAATATCCCCTTTAGTGGTGACCTTGAGAGCCTAGACCACCAGTATCTAACAACCAAATACAGCACTCCTGAACACTTCCTTCAAATCTCATCCATAATTAATTTTGCCTTTGATGAATGGGTCATTCTGCACCAGGATATTTGTCAGCTGTCAAAATCACCCAAGTGGTAGCCTCTGACAGCCTTCTTGCTGTTTCTTGCCCTGGGGCAAGCATGGCAGTGGTAGGTTATGACTGTCTCTGCTCAACTTTTCACAGGAGATGTGCTTGATGTGCCTGTTTGGACCTGGCAAGGTCTCAGGTGCTTACACTGCTCAGCAGTGACCAACATTCCAAGCACACTTTGCATCCAATCTCCCCTTGCTGTCAAAATTCCTCTACAAGTCATGCCAGGTTAAGAAGCCTTCCAGCACCCTGGGCAACCCTGCAGCCCTTCTCCTTACCACCTAAAGTTCCCATGGACTTGCTTCCCTCTGGCTTATCTGTACAGAGAAGATGGTTGTGGCCAAGCCAAGTTCAGAGCCACATTCCACACAAAGCCATATGTAGAGGCAAAAATGTAAGGCTCCTTTTAAGACTTGTTTTGTGTGAATGCCTAAGGGCAGGAATTGCATTGTACTTGCTACTGTGCACATGTAAAACATAAAGAGTGTTTGCTGCCCTGGAAAGCCTGTGTCTGATGAGAAGGGAAGTGAGGGAGTGAGTGCAGGCAGGGGAGCGTGAGGAATGAGCCAGGATGGGGCTGTGATATGGCAGCCTGATGGAGATACCTCCTCTTTCCCTGCAAGGGGAGTCTCTGTTAGATCCTGGCCACTGGAATGGAGAGAGCCACGTGGTGCTTTGTTAACATGCCACAGAATATGAGTATTGTTTTGTTGTCTTTATTGCCAGAACATAATTTGCTCAGGTGACACTTAGCTCAGAAAGATGTGGGAACAAGAAAAGATCTCTCTCAGAGAGACTGGTTTGCTTGTGCATCGTGCCAAAAATGCAGTGTCTCTCTTAAATATGTCCCTGGTTGGTCTGTTTGTTAACACTCTAAACTTGGATTCAGCAAAAATAAAACCTACTGCATGACAGCTCTTTAAAGGGTGATGGGAGGAAAAGATGGGTGAGGGAACCTCTTTTAAAAAAGGTACAGATCAGTTCTGTTTTTACTAGAAGTGTTATGGCATCCTCGCTGAAAGCTGAGAGTAAACTCATGAGTGAAACCTTCCAGGTGGGATGTAGGGACAATTTGTCCTTACTTTCTGTTGCCCTGACTTGCTGTTGTCTCTGCAGTTACTTTTCAGCAGCTCAGAGTCAGACTTTGTCCCACCATCATGGGTTTCTGTCCCCAGACTTTTCCCCTGGGCCCTGGGAATTCAGCCAGACCGCTCACACGTTAATTCTTCAACCGGGTCTCTCAAGAAATGTCCTTTTTCAGCTCTCTCAGTGTATCAGAAGGGAGAAACTGGGTGGAAGTTTAATGCAGGAAAATGTGAGTCCAGCCACAGAAGTGAAATTAAGTGTTAACAAAAAACACCACAAAGCTTTACACACCCAGATTGTAAATCTCTTCCTATCGCAGTTACTCAAGTCTCTTATTTTATCTGGTGTCACATTTGACTTATTCTCCAGCTATCGCAGAACGTTTCAGACACAGGAGGGACTGAATTCCTAATAAAACAGTTACAATAAAAAACCCCACAGGCCTTCATCAGCACCTAGCAAGAAGCAGAGCTTAAAGGGGAGGGAAGGGAGATTAGAATAGAGAAATGGGAGAAGAGGAGAAAACACAACCCTTTTCCACTTGGGTATCCTTTATGGACCACTTGCTTTTTGCCTTATTCTTTCTCTTTTCTTTCCTACAGACCGGCAGTATGACCAGTAAAATAAAGCGAGTAGAGAGCTTGACATTGCAGACCTATAAATCTGAAAGAGTTGGTATCTCTGAATTTTATGTTATTTTATTACTCAAGATTCTTCAAAGAGTATCATCTCACTCAGTTTTGAAAATACTGTCTTCTATCACACATTAATTAATTTTGTACTCCCAGGGTCTGTAACTTTGATTATCTAAAATGTACAAGTCTGCTTGTAAATTATTTTGGCAGTTGTTACTTTGCCACTGTCTCTTGATTTTTCCATTGTCAGTGCTTATGACACAAATAAAACTCCAGTCTTGGCTTTCCCTAAATTTTGGTTGCTCCAAGGTTGATCATTTTCCCTGCAGTGGCATTCATTTATCTCTGTTGTAATAGACCTCCTAAGCTCTGGAAAGATCAGCTTGCTTCCTCAGGAGAGAGGCAATGACAGTCATCCCAGTGTCTCCCACACACTGATAAAAAGGAGTGTTTGACTAGATTCTTTCTAATGAGGTTTCCTGGTTTTCCTTCAAGTTAAAATTGGGCAGAATAATCTTTTCTCCTCTGGGGAAAAAAGATAAATCAGTCAATAAATACTCTTGTCACAGCTCTGTTACTGTACAACCTTAGTCTGCCTAAGCTATGAAAGCTGGAGCTGCGTTTACACCTCACTGATGGAGAATCACTCCTAGAAAACAATAGCTCCTTCCATGGAAAGCAATGTCTGAAGTGTTTCTCAAAGAGCTTCCTGGAAAGATGCAACATCTGGCACTGCCTATGAGGGTTTGAATAATGAAAATGAAAAAAACCACCCATAATAATTCATGTTGTTTGACCCAAACCTCTTAATCTTTGTAATGCAGATCTTCAGCATCTTTTGCAGCTCTACACTGTAGCCTGAGCTGCACACAGTGCTCACAACAGCTATTAACTCTCATTTGTATGGTGAGCATAGCAAATCCTCCCCAAACTTTCAACTTACTCTGTGAACAAAGAATTAATTTTCTGAGACTCAACCTCGGTAAATTAATTTCATATCCATTTCAAAAATCAGTCTTTAAAAAAAAATTTTCAATAATTACAGAGAGATTTCATACTCTCAAAACTATAAAGTCCAAATTTTCTAAAATCAAGGCAACAGGCTGCAAAATTACAGGGCTGATTTCTGAAAACTGTGTTAAACGCATCATTGTGAGAGAATGTGATTCTTATACTACAGACTATAGACTTGTAGAACTATTTTTCAAAACGCTGAAGGCTAATGCCTTTTTTGTATTATTATTATTTAAAAGCTGAGATTACTGAACTTGTCTTTAGCTGCTGCCACTCCAGAAAGACTAGAGCTGGGCAACAAAGATTTGAGGTATGAGCTGATCGTACCTACTCTAAAAAGCCAAGATCTCATTGAAACTGGATGTTTCTTTTTCAGTTGAAATTATCAGAATGACTAAATTAAAAAATGATCGAGAACAGAGTGGATAAGAACTCATGCTCCTCCGTAAGTCATGGCAATATAAGAAATACATTGACCTGTCACAGTCTTCCATCCTGAGCAAGGGTGTGACAGAGACCCCTGCAGTGAGGGGATTCACAGACTCACAGAAGCATTGAGGGTTGGAAAAGACCTCCAAGATCACTGAGCCAATCTTTCACAGATCTCCACACTGTCGACTACACCAGACCATTGAGTGCCACGTCCAGTTGTTTCTTGAACACCTCTAATACAAATCAGCCTGAACTGTAATGTCCTAGTCCTGTCCACACCTATTTGTACACGGGAAATTTTGCTTCTGATTAATCACATGGATTCAGATATCGAAATCCCTGAAAGTGTTCAAGAGATGCTGTGCCTGAAGCTGATGTCGCTTGTGAAGCATCTGCAGAGCAGCTTGTAGCCTGGTGCATGGGAAGGCTTGTGCAAGCCCAGCTGCTCTGTGAGAAACCCCAGGCCTGGAGACAGCAGCACTCTCTCTTTTCTGAGCTGTACCTATGAACACTGCATCCATTTGAAATGCTGAGCTCAGTGACAATCATATTTCCCACTCCTGCATTTGTACTTCTCTTTATGTTAATATGTTGATAATAAATAAGGGAATAAGACTTTCTGCTTAAATCCTAACATTTCTTTGGCAATGATATAAATATGGCTGTAATCTCTGAGCCTGTGAACTTGCTTAAAGACCAGAGGAGCTATCAAAAAACTCTAGTTCTCCATTTGATTAATTTAGTTGAAAAGAGGTCCCAACGCTTAGCTGCCAGAACACTATTAGAGTGACCCAAGAAAAAACAAAAGAAGAAAAGTTTTGGTGGGAGTTCTGTGAAGCTGATAAGATACTGAGACTCCATATGTTTGAGCATGGAGACAAATGCATGTATTAAATACCAATGCAAGAAGAAAAGAAGCCAAATCACTGAAATCTGTGTGTGAAACGTGAAAAGCAGAAAGAAGAGTTGCAAAATCAATACAAAGGGAAACAAAAAGAGAATTAAGGAAAAACCAAAAGCAGGTAGAAAACAAGAAGAAAAAAACCCTCCAACAGTCCACAAACTGGGACCTTGACAAAATAACGTTGTCAGGCTAGTGAGTTGTGTTCTGATTTTGCAGTTGACTGACATAATAAAGTCCTGTTAGTTTAGGATGTTCAGAAAAGGTATTTGCTACTAGAAGCGTGTCTATAATTTCCAGACTCTGTTTTATTGTGGCATTCCCAGAGAAATTCAGTGCATGTAGTACCAGTCACTGGTTTATGGTGGGGCGCTGGCACAGGTTGCCCAGAGAAGCTGTGGCTGCCCCATCCCTGGAAGTGTCCAAGGCCAGGTTGGACGGGGCTTGGAGCAACCTGGGCTGGTGGAAGGTGTCCCTGCCGATGGCAGGGGGTGAGAATAAGATGAGCTTGAAAGTTCCTTCCAACCCAACCCATTCTGTCATTTCCAGAGTGTATAATGGCTGGGCTCAATGATCATAAAGGTCACCAACTCAAGTGGTTCTATGATTCTGTGGTGCCACAGGGCTGGGACACAGCCCTTTAGCAGCTCTGTGAAAGGGACCTTCAAAGGCTGGTCCTTGATCGACCTGCTGTTGTAAGTTTCTAAGTGTGGTATAAAAGTCTATATACCATTTTTACACTATGTGATGGTCCATATTTTTTTATTATAAAGATATTGCTGCTATTATTTGGTTTGGGACAGACTACAGAAGTAATGGCCCCATGCAAGAACCACTGTTTGCACAGTGCCCAGCAGTGAGAACACAAGGATTACGTCAACCTCAAAGGGGTTCAGGATCCCACCTGTCTGGTGTTAGAGAGATCTGACCAAACCTTACAGCTGGAACTTGCTGTTTTCCTTTATTACCTCAATTGTGCCCTTACAAGCAATAATCCTCCCTTATCCAATTTTTCTCCCTTTCCCCCTTCAATTATCCATGGCAGTTGGTTTTTAAGTAGTTGTTGGGTTTTTTTTTTCTGAGAAATTACAAATAAATTTCAGTCTGGGCAAAAAAAATAAGCTGCATTGGAAAGTGGAAGAGTAATTATAGCAAGTGGCAAGTAGGACAGGGAAAATGTCAGATCAAGGGATTAGATTCTAAATGGCAAGAACACTCTGACAGGGAAAGGAGAAGATGAAATAAGGTGCAGCAGATCAGTAAAATCATAAAATAGCTTCTGCCCAACCAAACACTTCCTTCAATGGACCTCTGTACTGCTTGTTTACTTAATTATTTGCTGCTTTGCCTCCTTTGACAGTATGTTACACTCCCAGAAGTTTTATGGCTTGAAGGTCTCTGTCCAAAAAGAGACAGGAACAATGCAAAGAGAGAGTGATGAACTGCATATACAGGAGAGAATGACTGGGGCAAAAAGTGATTACGGCTGGTGATGCTCAAGGATTATATTTTTAACTTGCCTTGGCAAGTTAAAACTCCCAGGCTGACTCTGGCCCCTCCGTTCCCCGTAGCCCTGGTGCCTGGGGCAGCGTGTCCTCAGCCCAGGCTCACGAGCGTGTCCTCAGCCCTGTGAGCGGTGTTGAGGCACTTTACAAACAGGGAAATTAATTCCATCCCTGTTTCCATGGGCCGTCTGAGGAAAGAACACGTGACCGGAGTAACTTGCACACCGCTATTCACGATGCATGTCAGAACCAGAGCCAGAAAATGGATCACAAAGCTCCTGGTGTCGCTCTTCATCAGATCCTACAGCCCTGCCACAAATTAAAGACAAAGAGAATCTTGCAACTGAATTCAGGAGGAGTTCACCCAGGATTTTCATAAGGGTTCAGGGAAAGAAGGGAGGGGTTATTTCCTGGAAAGCACTGAGTGCTGTCAGCATGAGGTTCCAGCACTGTGCTCTGCACTCCATCCCAGAATTAGGAAGAGGATGATAAGGATTGGATTTAAAGTCTATTAAAACAGCAGGGATTTATTCTTCAACTTCTCTGGGTTGGTCTTCAGTGCAGTAAAAGAATTGCTACATAAACAAAATGTGTATGGAGATTGTGGGAATGATGAACAAGAGACAGGATATTATAGTCCAGCTTTCCTACTGTGTCTGAACTCAGCCTTTCCTCATGAATGAATAATAAAGTGGCCATGTTTTATTAGCTTTACTTAAAATTGTCTACTACCTTTTGCATCTTTTAATGCTTCTACAATTTGCTGCAGCAATGATTTCTTTTCTTTTTTGTTCTTTTCAGGACACAGGAGCTAAGCTGATCTTGGTGTTTTCGTAGTTATCTCTCAATGCATATGAGGTATAATTCGATCTGTGAAATTAATATGAGGTGAATGTTTAACTCATACAAGTCTTGTCACATGGACTGATGTGGTAGGCACATGCATTAGTTGCTAAGCTGTTGATTTATTAAGTCATATATTTTTTTTTCCCTTAGCTTCGTTTTCCCTTTGTTTACCCATTTCTGTGGTCGGGTCTGACAGCAGAGAACATCAGTCGGGAGGAGCTCATCAGATCACAAGTCTTGTGCTGGGAAACCGGTGTTGGACTGGCAGCTTAACCAAAAGATACATGGTTCTGTCACCACTACAGCTTTGTGTGAGCCCAACAGCTTCTTCTGCTCAAAAGAGTAGCAATTCACTAATGATACTGAGATGTTTTCTATTTAGTCTGGGGGGCCTTTATCCAAGCAACCCAGTGCCTCGCTGGGATCTTTCCCTGCAGTACAACCAGAAATGCTTTCTGAGATAAATGATGTGTTTAGTACAACTCTTAAGTTGACCAGTGCTGACACAAATCACTTACCTGCAGTGGCATTTGTCCTGGCACTGTCGCAACCCTGACTCTCTGGGGCAGAGCAGAATTTACAACAAACTGCAAAAACTGGTTAGAATTGTTATTTAAAACCAAGAAGTGTTACAGTTTTATTGTTAATATCAGGGAGAATGCTACTTGCAAGGCTGTGCTTTGATTTTTCTTCTGTCTCCTGATGCAACATGCTCACAGAATTCACAACCCTCTCAGATTACTTATTACAACAGTGACTTATTTCACAATCCATTTTGAACATAGCTGAAAAGTGTATTTAATATTGCTGCAGTAGTTTCTATCTTTCTCCATATAAAGTTAGGGCTTGATTTTATGTCATCCTCAGCGAGTATATATTTGCATAGCTCTGTTGACATCAATAGTGCTATATTGATTTATACTGCTTTTGTCTGCCTCATTATTATTTTTATTTTTTGTTCAAGGAGCTTGGTGTATTTTCAAATTCAGCGAAGATAAAAAGGGATTGCCTTCTCATAACAGAATATATAGTGTCTGCTGATGGGATATTTTAGATTGGGGCAAGTAAACAGTGAGACATCAGTAAAGTTCTGTAAATATTGGGGCTGCTTGAATACCATCTGCAGAATATATCAGATCTGTAGGTTGGGAACAGGCTGCCCAGAGAAGCTGTGGCTGCCCTATCCCTGCAATTGTTCCAGACCAGGTTGGATGGGGCTCAAAGTAACCTGATGAAAGATGTCCCCACCCATGGCAAGGGATGGAACAAGATGAGCTTTAAGATCCCTTCCAAACCAAACTGTTCTGTGACTTTTAAAGGTGTCTTAGATTTTCAGGTATCACAAGTATTTAGAAGGATTTAGTGTCACATGACACAAGGCTGCCAGTAATGATTTATTGTTTACAAACAAATAAACTTGCTTTTCCAGAGGTGACCGAAATCTCCATTTTTCCAGACTAAAGTGTAAAGTTCAGAGGCCAGGAACAAGATGCAAGAGAGCACAGGTAGGAGGGGGAAAAGATGGGTCAAAATAAGGTAAACGCTCAAGAGACGGGTGGCCAGGAAAATGTGTCCATCCCTCTCTGGAGGGAGATGCTGCATCACTATACAAGCAGCAGCTGTACCACATCTTGCAGGACTGTGAGAAAATGCCTCCACACCTTGTCTCACTCATTGCTCATGAACAGGTCCTTGGGTCTGAGTGCAGGAAGAGGTGAAAAATGGCTGGAAATGCACAATATAAATCACAGTGGAAAAGATTTTACTGCCCTTTACACCTACAGAATATGCCAAACCTGCTGAGAATGATAAAAATCCTTTGCCTGAATCTCAGGGCACTTCTGTAAAGAGAGGCTCTTCCAAGGCACTTTCACAGATCTGTGATCATGTATTCACTGTTACAGAGATTATACCAAGAACAAGATAACCCCACCTTATCTACTATTACCTTTCAGATGAAATCCCTGTGTGTCAGTACCCCACCCAGGCTGGACAGGAGTACCCTCCTCCCAGATCTCAGCACAGGTCACAGTGGCCACGGGACTTCCTCAGTCCCCAAGTTCAGCACATGAAGTGTTAAAGCAAGAGAAACTGCAAATTTCTTCTCCCTCGGCTTTCAGCGACTTTCCATGAAATTTCCTTCTCCCTTTTCTCTGCGCTGCACTTCAGATGGAAGCATCTGGATCGAAGAGAATTATCTCTTAACAACAACTTAAGTTGTAGTACATTTTCAAAGACTCACGTTTTATTAGTCACGGAAGACCTTGTAAAAGTTTGCTTGGGATCATTTTTAACAGCAACCAATAATCCTTCTCCCATCAGCCAATGAAAAACAACCCAAGCCTCCCTCTCCCAACTCCTGCACAGATGTGTCTTACAGAAATACAACAATTTTGGAGAAGTAAAAGTGACATTTTTTCCAAACTGGAGGTTTTAGCCACAGTAGCTTACACTAATACAGACCTAATTTCCTTCTGGAAGCTACCTGAGCACTAAGAACACTTGATGCTCAGTTGTTTGGAGTGGGCAATAATTGCATTTGACTTCACATTGTACCTTTCTGTCCTCAGATTACTTAATGTCAGAGGAGACCCCGGTCACCCTGTAAGACTGGACTCTGTTCCTGCACTTTCCCACAGCAGATGACTGTTTTCATCAAAGCACATTAATACAACATGTTAAATAGCAAGCCCAGAAAATTCTCTCACCCTTTCTATCTGCAGCAGTTGAAAAAACAGGTGGATTAAAAAGCAGCAGTCCCTGCAGTGTTAACTGGTTTAGCATCCAGTGTCATGTTCACTTGGCTAACCCAGAAGTTACCTTCAGCAGTTTGTTAGTAATAAGCAAAGATAATATATCGGGAAAAAGAGGCAGAGGATGACAGCAATGTGGTGTCCCATAATTCTCATAAATCTAGAATGAGCTGAGCACATTCAACAGCTTTAAAAATCAAGACACTCTTCTAAATGTGTCATGGGTTTGCAAAAGTCCCCCTCCTTGGGGATTGAAAATAGTTTGTCCGGATGAATTTCCGGACAAGGGCC